>SNQJ01S0084908.1:34492-45868 GCA_010110895.2 Picea sitchensis
TCTAGGGTAAAATTTTGTTTAACCTTAAGAAAAAGACCCTATAAAATTAAAAATAAAAATTTAAACTAAAAACCACTTAAGTAATAGTTTTAGTCTTCATAAATTTTTGGGGTAAAATGAAGAGAGTAATAATTTAATTAAAAATTAGGAAACTAAGGAATGGGGGAAACATAATAAGGGAAAGAAATGAACTTATGGTAAAAAGCGATGTCAACATAGTAAGGAATCTGCAAATTAAGAACCTTCTAAAATGAACTAAATTAACAACTTCATTGTAGGGAAAGTATTTAAACCTATAAGGGAATCTAGGAACACCTAGGAGTAAATTTAGGAGCAACTCTAGGTGGGTGAGAGAAATGAGACAATTAATAAATTTAAAGAAAATAATTATTGGAGGAAAGAGGGGGATGGACAACAGTTGTGCGAATGAGAATATTTAGAAGATTTTTATTAAAAATTAATTTAAATGTGATTTAGGGAAAGCGTGAGGTTCTAAAAACTTTATAAAAGAAAGGGAAGATGAAGAAGAAGGGGATCGATTGTTAGTGTAACGTTACGCTGCCAGATTTGTGACTTGACTGATTACTTGTGGGGAGTTGGGACATCCCAGCTTGGATAGGAGTGGTAGCTCGGCCTTGTGAGGCGAGCTGGGAGCTAGACATACCATATGGATAGTGTGTGGCCCCTTTGCAGCTTGGAGGGCTAAGGGGGAAGTAGAGTACCCCTAGCGATTGGCTGGGAGGTACTAGTGAGGTCTTGACGGTCGGCGAGCGGGAGCAGCACGGAGCACTGGACATCATCGAGGCGAGCGTTAAGGCAACGGTACACTTTTCGGTTGATTGATAGAATATGGTAGGATGTATGTTTTTAGATCTGCTTGTGTATTGGGTAGTTAAACTGTTGACAATTTCATGACTGGGAATTGATCGATTGATTGATGTGTGCCTTCTTGAGTTGAATACCTATGCATTGTTTACCCCTTCCTCTTATGATCAGTTAGTCACCCTCTACAATTGTATCCCTCTTGTCTTACCCACTACACATTGTATGGCCTCTTGTTGTGATGACTAGTGACGGCTTCGCCCTCTTTCAGAAAACCTGTATACTTACACCATCGATTATTATAACCCCATAATTATTTTACACCAAAAATTATTATATTCCAACGATTATTATATCCTAGCGATTATGATACCCCAATGATTATTATATCCCAGTCATTATCTTACACCTTTAGATTGTATCTTTGCGTTTTTGTCCTGTTTCTGAGATAGCGTGTTGGTAATATTTTCATCTGCATTGTCCTTTCCTCTTGACTGTGTATTTTAGTAGCCCTTTACCACTGATTTATTTACTTCCTACCTTAGACTAGTTCGACTTCTTACCTCAGTGCACAACCTATACTCTGCGGTTGTGCTGGTATAACAAAGATATTTTTAGGAACAAAGATTTTATCCTTGGGATGAATGAAGATTTTTAAAACAGACAGGGGATGGCCGCATTAATAGTAAGGTGGAAATCGGAGTGATATAATTCATAGATTACATTCGCAACAGTATTACTAACATCACTTACTGTTAACTCGCAGGTGTACCCATTTTCCGTATTGTCCTTAGTATTGTTTATATAGATTACAGATGCAGCCGCAACAATGTTGATAACATTGGATGAATGTTAGCTCGCGAACATACACCTTACATTACTGTGGTTAGCACCGTCTTTGCTAAACCCGAGTTTGGTCAACGTACACATGCATTGACAACGTGTTACCTTGCCGGAAGGCGTTGTGAGAGCAGCGAATTGTTCCTCCCTTGATCTTTAGTATCTGATTTACTTCATGAGGCGTATCCCTGATTATCCCCGAATTTTAAGCACCATGACTGATAGTTGTGCAGTCTGAGTAACCAATTGACGAATTCATTGCCTCCATACCGATGATGGGGGCACAGTTCGTGTGGTAGAGTGGGTCGGGCAGTCCAGCGTTGGGCAGCGATAAAACCCAACAACTTCTTGCCCCTTTTCCCCTACTAAATTTGTGCTTCTCCCCTGACTTTTCTGTGTATATTTTAGGATGACAGCGACTTCTCCGACCAGCTATGCACCACGCCTTCGTGGCTGTAACACCACCTCTTTTACTTCACAACCCCACATGATTACTCCCTTTTCTTCTGGGCATTTCAATCAATGGAATCCCGACCACCTCATGATTTCCTCCTGCGCAGACTCTAGATTTTACTACTGCCGCCCTGTTTGGTTAATTTTTTTTTGATAGTCAGAAACCCTGAAATTGGTTGTTTCTGCCCTTTTTCTTAATCTTTGCCATAATGGCTTCCCTAAGATGCACTGGTCGAGTAACAGAGGCACTGATTTCAAAGTGGTATGCACGACTGAATGGAAGTAACAGGTGGTTGGCCATTACAGCTCTTGATGTTTTTAATAAAATGTTAACCTCAGGACGACGCACTATGTTTCGCAACCCATTTTATATTAAATTATGTTTTCCTTAATAAAGACGATTTTTATATATAAATTATTAATCTAAAATACACCTCTTCCTTCATAAAATTTTAATGGGATGTTTCTCGAAAGAGGAAACATGAAAGTATTGGTTATGTTTCAATATTAGTTGAGATTGGTTGTTTCCCACTTAGTTGAATGCATTCAATTTTAGCATTTGTTTTGGGCAATCGACTTTATTAATACGAGAAAATCCTCTTTATGTTAGTGATGTTTTCTTAAAGAGCCATCTACCTTATTTAATTTAAGAATTCTATTTTTCCCGGGTACTTTTCATGGTCGCAACTGCTTTATTTGTTAGTATTTAAAAATGACAATCCAGTTTATTTTAATAAAGGCCACTTAGCTTATTTTCAGTTAGTATGTAAATAAATCTAGCGGCCTTAATTTAGTTAATGCCTCCATTAAGGCTAAGGGCTAGTCGATAGAAAGGATAATTATTGATAGATAGTGTTGATAATAAAATGTTTATGGAAATTACAACCATTTGGGTGTGCTCTTAAGCAGAAATTTATGTTCAAGAATTATTTATTCCAAACATTTTCATCCTACATTTGATGTTATGATGGTGTTTCCATGTGCCTTGAAGGAAAATAAAAATTAGGAGGCACCATTAAGGGAGGTGATGCTTGTTGAAATAAGTTACAGATTTTCACCATGAAATCATTACATTTGTTTTGGATGTTGCATTAATTATCGGTTCTAAATTACTGGCAGTTGATTATAATGTAGTTCAATGAGTAAATGTAAATGTTAATTTATATGTTGCGATAAAGGATTATTGAATATTGCATTATTTATGGATTTATGATCACTGCGTTGTCGATACAATTATTGGTTCATAATTATGGTCAATCAAATTACAAGTTTGGATCATGGAATGAATGATAATGTAAATTTTACAATGATGGCATCAAATGATTTTAGGATAATTCGTTAATTATTGATCTGTAGTTAAAGATTAAATGTTACTTATTGCATTAAATGACAATTATAACTATTCATTATATTTATGATTATAATTAATGACTATTTATCTTGTTAAATGTTAAACCAATCGAAGTTTCAGAATTGCACTAAAGGGTCCCTTGAATGTGTTTTAGAGGGTACTTTGATGATAAATTATGATCTAAAGTTGCGCAATGGAATGACTTCAATACTCATATAGATGGTAGTCCCTTGCTTAATTAATGTTGTGCTAGGTTGTAAACCTTTTGTGTGCTTGTTCTTCTTACATCGGGCGGGATGTAGACACCTCATGTTCCTCAGAACAGTCGCCAGCCCTGAGACCTTAAATGGTTAAAATCGATGGGAACCTGGGCTTGAGCATTGCTTATATGTCTTGGAGGTCCTGACCATTGCAGGGTAGGAAGGATGGGTAGTCAGTCTTACTTATTGTTGATTGATCATCGTTAATGCATGCAGTCACTTGTTGTGTGTATTATGTCGTCTTATTGTGTTCATCGTGGTTGCGTCTTATTCGTCGTCGGGTGGCGACATAGAGTCTAATGTATTTATTTCCTTTGTTCACGCGCGCACACACATGCAGCAAAAAAAACAATTTTCACTTGTTATAAGAGGTTTGTCGGCGTAACGAGGAGGTCGTTAGATCATAATTATTATTTAAGTGGTTTTTATTTTAAATTTTATTATTTTATTATTATTATTTTTTTAAAGGTAGACAAAATTTTAACCCTAGCAAAATTTTAGACTTGGAACTTAGATTTTGTACTGGGCGACATTTAATTAGGGAAATTGTTTTTTCTTTTTTAATTACTTAACATGTTATTTGTCTTAGGGCCATCTAGGTTCATCCCTCTATCATCAACAACACGACGTGCCCTTCAGGATGCACTAGGTGCTCCAAGGGTGCCACTTGTCTTACCTATTCCTTTGCGCAACATGCTCTTCAGGACACACTACCTACTCCAAGGGTGTCACTCGCCTCATCTGTTCCTTTGCGTGACATGCCCTTCAGGACGAACTATGTGCTCCAAGGGTGCCACTTGCCTCTTGAATCATTGGTAGACATCAATAACCCCTGGAGTCAACACTCTGCCAGGTGAACTTGTGGGAGACTAACGACCTCTAAGGAATAAGGTCCCCGCCTTATTGCGCACCCCTTAGAATCATCGTGAGCGACCATCGCAGTCTACCCTCATGGCATTGTCGGTCCTCTCAAACTAGGTAATCGTTAACCTACAATTCGAGCCATGGCAGGAGTGCTAGTAGGCTGTGGAAGGGTTGTTGTCCACACCTCTCCCTCAACATCTCTGGTAGTCATGTGCGACCCCTTTACTCCATATGTGAGTCTGGTCGGCAAGCTATCATCAGCCTGCATCATCAACAAATCATGTCAGAACATATCCATATCATATCATCTAATTAGATGCACTAATATCATAGAAACACCAATCAAACCCCAATTTTACACTCCTTCACTTGATACGGAGTCGAAGGAGTTCCATTGATGCATCTGCATCCTCAAGGTCCAAAACACTACACACTCAGTAAAACTGAGTCAATAGCACCTGCTTATGTTAATGTGGTAAAACAACATGTCATCAACCCATAACACCTCATAATCAAAATCAAAAGTTTTAATAGCATAATATTCTGGATCACTTGTGAGCAAGTGTCCTTCAAGAATAAGTTCGTCGAGTGTGCTAGAGTGGGATGTTACGTACACCCCCACTTGGTCTAAACTTCGTCTTGAAGTTTCACTGTATAAATGATGAAATAAAGTATATCACAGTGTCGGATGTCTATCTATCAAACAAAAATGGAAACTATTGGCACATATCATATACGTCCTCCCAGGTCATCGAGTGTGGACTATAATTGTCGTAGTTGTCGAACACAATGATCCAAGAGGCGAATCAGCTCAACCGTGAGCATGCCCTCGTCCAACACCCGCAAGGTGCTCAAGTCAAATCATGTGAAGGATCACTAATCATAAAGTCTCAACAGAGACGTGAAATACATTATACATACGCATCAAGAATCAGGCAAGGCTAGTCATAAGTCCATGGGCCTCTACTTCCCAAAATAGMGTAGGATCCCACGAACCTAGGATATATTTTAGCCCCTTATTTCCAACTAGATCGAACTCTTATGCGGTTTCAACCGCAAAAAGACTCAATCGCCACAATGTAACTACGATCGACACGACGTGCATCATCGTAACTCTTCTGCCACTCCTGTGCTTCTTTGATCCCTTGTCTTAAAGTTCTAGATTAAGCTTTCAATTCTTGGATCTCTTTTGGTGCCACCTGGGTCCTATCCTCAAGCCGATCCCAACTCAAAGGTGTCCGACACGGTCGCCTGTAAAGATACTCAAAAGATGCCATCTTAATGGTGCTCCGGTAACTTTCATTGTAAGAAACCTCTACAAATGGAAAGAACTCTTCCCAATGCTTTTGTTGACCCATCACGTACTTGCACAACATGTCCTCCAAGGTATGGTTCATTTGTTCGGTCCGCCCGTCAGTCTCCGGGTGATACGCAGTACTAAATTTAAGCTGGGTTCCCAAGGCCTCTTGGAAACTCATCCAAAATCCTCTAGTAAACATCGATCCTCAATTGGATATAATCCTTTTAGGTACGCCATGCAGCCTTATAATCTCACTGATGAAAACTCTAGCTATGTCAGGTGCCTGATATTTTGTACGCACCAGAATAAAGTGAGAACTCTTTCCCAGAGTGTCTACTACTATGAAAATCAAGTCATGTCTCCTTTCCATTAGTGGCAATCCAATAATAAAATCCATCGAATAACCTCCCATTTCAATTCTGGAATAGCATGTGGTAATGTTACGCAAATAGATCATGATCTTCATCCTTCTCCTTGCTTTAATTTATGGAGTTTTGAACTTCCTTTATTTCCTAAAATCTCATTTAATTAGAGTTTTTAAAAACAAAATCCTAAAATTTTCTCTCCGTACAAGTGTCCCCCATCCCCTACATTCCTCCATAAACTAATTTCTTTAATTAAATAATTATCTTTATTTCCCTCACCCACCTAGAGTTACTCCTAGAATCACTCCTAGGTGTCCCTAAATTCCCTTACAGGTTTTAAAGGCTTTCCCTATTATGAAATTGCTAATTCAGTTTTAAAATTAAAAAGTTCTTAAATGTAGATTCTTTACTAAGTTGACTTCCCGCTTTTTCCCTTAAGTTCCACTCTTTCCTTTTTATGTTACCTCTTCTTCCTAGTTTCCTATTTTTTTTTATTTTCCCTCTCTTCCCTTTTACTTAGAACTCGAAAAGGGAGGTGTGGAATTTAACCCCTTTTCCCTTTTATCATTAATTTAGTATCTTCTTAAATTATTAAAAGATAAAATAATTAATTCCCTCTTTACATTTTAAATCCACATATTTTATTTCTTATGGATAATTTAATTTCTTACTCCCTTCATGTTACAAAATTTTATGAAGATCATAATTATTATTTAAGTGGTTTTTATTTTAAATTTTATTATTTTATTTTATTTTATCTTATTTTTTTATTATTTTTATTTTAAAGGTAGACAAAATTTTACCCCTAGCGAAATTTTAGACTTGGAACTTAGATTTTGTACTAGGCGACATTTAATTAGGGAAATTGTTTTTTTTTTTTAATTACTTAACATGTTATTTGTCTTAGGGGCATCTAGGTTCATCCCTCTATCATCAACAATGCGACGTGCCCTTCAGGATGCACTAGGTGCTCCAAGGGTTCCACTCACCTTATCTGTTCCTTTGCGCAACGTGCCCTTCAGGACGCACTACGTGCTCCAAGGGTGCCACTCGCCTCATCTGTTCCTTTGCGTGATGTGCCCTTCAAGACGCACTACGTGCTCCAAGGGTGCCACTCGCCTCTTGATTGATTGGTAGACAACAATAAACCCTGTAGTCAACACTCCACCAGGTGAACTTGTGGGAGACTAAGGGCCTCTAAGGAATAATTCCCCCTCCTTATTGCGTGCCCCTTAGAATTATCATGAGCGATCGTTGCAGTCTTCCCTCATGACATCGTCGGTCCTCTCGAATTAGGTAATCGTTAATCTACAGTTCGAGCCACGACGGGAGTGCTAGTAGGCTATGGTAGGGCTACTATCCACACCTCTCCCTAAACATATTTGGTAGTCATGTGCGACCCCTTTAATCCATATGTGAGTCTGGTCGGCAAGCTATCGTCAGCCTGCATCATCAAAAAATCATGTCAGAACATATCCATATCATATCATCTAGTCAGATGCACTAATATCATAGCAAAAACAATCAAACTCCAATGTTACACTCCCTGAATCGATCCATAGTCCAAGGGGTTCTATCGATGCCTCTGCATCCTCAAGGTCCACAACCCTGCACATTTAGTAAAACCGAGTCAATAGCACTTGTCTATGTCAATATGGTAAAACAACATGTCATCAACCCATAACGCCTCATAATCAAAATAAAAAGTTTTAATAGAATAATAATCCGGATCACTTGCGAGCAAGTGTCTTTCAAGAATAAGTTCGCCGAGTGTGCCAGAGTGGGATGTTACATATGGATAAGATGAGGTTCATATTGAAGACCTCAGGACATTATTGGAGATTATAGTCTAATAAATGAAGATGGTGCTAGAAGCATCAACAAATACTCAAGAGTCTRATGTTTTTAAAAGTAATGAATTCTATGTAAGTGTAGGTTATGAACATAGGTAACGAYTAGAATCTATCATAAAGGAAGAGGAAGATGAAGAATTACCTCTTGAAGACATATAAGAAGGATATAATCATAAATATATCATAAAAGACAAAGAGATAACATTGTCTCATAAAAGTAGTGAAAAGGAAGATCATCCATATTCAAAGAGTGGAGGTGTTGAAGACAAACAAACACAAAAAATTGTCCTCAAAATGAATAGGAAATAACTAGTTTATGAAGATAACCATAAGAAGGACAAACAAATTGAAGAATAACAATCAAATGCAATGACAATAAACTATTCTGAGGATTTAAAACTTATAGAAGAGTGGCTAATCAATCCCAAGGTTGATAAATACTACAAAAATATTGCAGACCAAATTAGTCTTGAACTGTATTCAGGAATTCATATCAAGGAAGAGATACCTAGAGCATTGAGAGAGGAAGAAGAGGCTTTATTTTTTCAAACAAATTATTTATTTAAGCATGTATTTGTAGGTGCATAAGAACATGAAAAAAACATTGTATTAGAGGAGGAAAAATTATTTCATGAAGGTGAAATTATACAAGGGGGGAATTCAAAGAGAAAGGAAAACACAAGTTTTAATAATTGAGACAACATTCTGAAAAAAAATTAATACATGAAGAATGTCATAAGTTGGCTTGGAGATACTTCAAATGATGGAGTACATGGAGTCCTAAAATGGGTTATGCAAGATTGCAATGATGCAAGTATGGAGATTTGAGATTATATCAAATATGGGATGAGAATGGAGTATGATAGAAAGGTTGAAGTAATTGATCATTGGTGCATGATCATAGAGAAATATTTACAAAAGGTATAAAGTGTTCATTACTAAATTGTCATTCTGATTCAAGAAATTAATAATGGTGATCAAGAAAAAAAGTATGTTTGGACATCCAAAGCCATGTAAACTGAACATGTAGCTCGGAGGCATGCATTATTGGTTGCAGGAGTTTTCATTTAATGAGACGTATCCTCAAGGAGTTGAGGACATAAAAAGGTGTAGAGACAAATAGATGGAAGCAACAAAAAACTGAAAAGTTGGATATTGGGATGGAAGATTGTTTTCTTTGATTTCATACATAGTATAATTGTCGATGTAATCATTTATTATTGAGACGATAGTCGATCCCTAGATAATATTATTGTTTTTTATGACTGACATAAGCCTTCGAAAATCGAGACTAGTTGAAATAATTTTTTTGGAAAACTAGATCGAAAGCATGAATGAAGTTCCTATGAACTTCATTGAGAAACAAATGTTTGAGGAAGTTGGTGGGAAATGGATTGGAGAAAACGTGTCAGTGAGGAGGGTATGCAAATTGAGCTCCAAAATTTCAAAAAATGGAAATTAGTATTTTTCCAAGAGGGTACACACAATTAGATGATCCATTTAGTTTGAAATTTGGACAATGTGTAATGGGAAAAAGAACAAGGAAATCTATTGGAGGATTCAGATAAATTCTAATTAGTTTGAGTGGATCTAAATAAAGACGTCAAAGTCCATTATTTTGGGAGACTTTTCAATGATTTTGGAAATTTATAAATAGAGATAAAGTTACCCAATACTCCAAAAATGGACAAATTTTCTTACTTAGTTTTTTATCAATTCAATAATAAAAATTATCAAGTTTTTCTCCATTTGAAAGATAGTAGTATTATCAAGAAATTTATCAATTTGATTCAATTATGGGTACCTCAATGTAGAAAAAACAACACATAGTTACTCTTAAAGAGGAATGTAGTCTACGAAAAAATATGGTTATGAATTTGAGCAAAGGATCCTAGTTAGGGGTTTCCAACCAAATAATATCAGTGAATTAAATTAGTAGGGAATTAAAGGAAGAGGACAAGCTATGACTGGTTTATGGTATGGAGTTTGGGAAGCGAGACTCTATCCCATGAAATGTATGATTTCGAGGAGGTTTTCAACTTTTATGTTTTCTGCTAAGTTTCCTGTTTTGTGTTTTAAGTTATTAGAAAATTAGGCATTTATTTCATTCTTTATATGTGCATGAAGTATTGTGAATTTCCCCCCAATTATATATGTAATCTATGTATTTTTCATGCATGGAGATATTTATTTTGTTAAATGTTTTCGACATGAAGTATGAAGTAATCTCATATCTAGGTATGGTACAACTTTTTATATTATAATTTACGTGTTTCGGTTTAAAATAAAATTTAAGCTCGACATTATTGATTTAAGTATAACCAATAGTCATCACAGACTTTAAAAATGTTGGAATAGATTTTAAAGTTCGTCTTAACTATGAAACACAACAGAACACAAAAATATATCAAATTAATAATATACACAATATTGATTAACTGTCTTAATTTAAATATAAGTTATAGAATAAGAATGAAATCATTAATAAAAAAAAAGTTGAAATATTACAAAGATTTTATAAAACTTATCAAAATTACTCTTTTCAACAATATAAAAAAAAAAAGTAATGTTAAACTTAAAGTAAATGCTCATGATCCCCATAGAAAAATTAATTCTAAAATTAAATTAATTACACTTTAGAAAGAACTAATTTTTAAAATTTATTATCCACAAAAAGTTGTGAGAAAGAACTATTTCATTTAAGTTCCCTACCCTTAATAATATAAAATATAAAATTACATAACTTCATAAATTAACTACTATCGAAGCTTCTCTATAACCAAAACCAAAACATAATAATCCGATCATGATACTTTCATTTACACCATATTTAAACTTGCAACTAACATTTTAAAGAATATTTAATATAATGCATTTTTTTTTTTTTAAAAGGTCTTATTAGTAATAAAAGACAATAAATATCATATAATTACCAATAAATATCATATTGAAATTTTGGTAACTAAAATGAAGCATTATTATAAATAATGTTTAGAAAATGTTATTTCAATATTAGGGATAGTGTAAAGATTATATTTTTTCTTTTGTTACAATAACATTAGATAAAATGGATTTTATCTTTACATTTATGAATATTGACAAAGATCAAAACATAATTATTGAAATTTTGGTAACTAGAATGAAACGTTATTATAAATAATGTTTAGAAAATGTTATTTCAATATTAGGGATAGTGTAAAGATTATATTTTTTTCTGAAACATTATTATAAATAATGTTTAGAAAATGTTATTTCAATATTAGGGATA
>SNQJ01S0084909.1:15217-26043 GCA_010110895.2 Picea sitchensis
AAAATGAAGAAGACTTGAAAAACTTGAAAATTATTGCAAGTGAATGTTATGTGTTTAAAGCAAAAGGATCAGTTTGCAACACATAAATTAAAGGATTACTTATGCAAATTACACATAGACAACAGCATAATCAATGAACATAATCACATAAACACAACAATTGATAAAGGAGTTCACCCCTCTTATGGGCTACATCTCCTGGTCTTGCTTCCAATGGATCATTATTATTAATTTCTCAGAAGTGCTCAAAAACATGTCTTACAATGCTCAAATTGACAAACCGACTACTCCAATGGCTTCAGAGCGTCCCAAAACCCCTGTCTGGGCTCTTTTGGCACCTCAATCGGTCGAAAAACGAAGAAGTTAGGCCTCCTGGAAGTCCCCCTCTTCAAGCTTGTTGTCTCTGAATCTACAAAACGCACCCTTCTTCATTGAACCTGGCTCACATGCATTTTAAAGCGTGAAAACCCAGCACCGGGCGCAACCGCGCCAATGGTGCAAACCATAGAATGGTTAAGGGCACGCTAGCCGCTAACCGCCTAGGCACCTGGGCGTATCGGTCATGTGACCTCGCGCTTTGATAAAAAGTGGTTAATTCGTTATATCCATTTGAAACGAACCTCCCGCGCTCTGGTCATATGTAAAACCATGGGCTATATGTTATAACCTGCGCCAATGGTCACAATGTTATATGATCATGTGTTAAACCGAAACCACATCGTATAAACACCCGCGTGCATGTATAACATATGGTCACATGTTATGTAAACACAACCATGGGGCGGGGCTAAACCCCGGCCCGACCCCCCGCCCAATATACAAACATGTAACTTTAAATAGTTTTAAACGCCCATACATAATAAGAAACACTTGTGGTCTATTGGTCGGGTGGTAGTGCGAAGGCGCTCTGAGGTGTGGGAGGTTCGGGGGTCGAACCCCGCGGAATCCACCATAAATTTTACATAACCATATAAACCAAACAATGAGTGACACGTGGCGCCCACGGATTGGGCCATGTGTCCTCACACCATTTGCCAATAAACGAACACGTGTCACTTCTGGATTCGACAGCTGCCAACCAACAAATGCTTGCCACGTCACTTCTGTACGGTCGTACGGTCCTGCCACGTCAGACCGTACAAACTGTACGGACTGGTACAGTCAGCATCAAATTTTTTGCCTGTTTGGCTTGACAAACAGATCGCGATATCTTCTCCATATGGAGTCCGTTTGACAAAGTAAATATACCACTGGAATCAAGAAGATGAGACGGACGCAATGGCACTGTTTTCATCGCATTCCGAGCACTTTGAAATTTGAGCAAAATTTGATCCCCTAATCAGAAATTGTCTAACTTATTCTTGTTTCGTTTTCAGCAAATAGTAGATCTTGATGCTGATCATTTGGGGGAAACATGTTTTATTTTTCATTTGAATGATTAGTATTTCCTTTTTTGTTTTCTTTGTAACAACTTTTGTTAATTTTTGAGAAGAATCAACTCAGTTATGAGTGGTTGTTAGCCCTCTATTTTTGTAATATTTTTGATCTCATGAGATCCTATCCTATCCTAGGAGATAGGAAAATAGGATTTCAAATCACTTTAAATACTGTTCATTTTGTAAGTATAAGGATCATCTTGGCCTGGAACAAATTATTGACGAATGATTTTTAGAACTTAATGGAACAACTTATAGCATTTTGTCTTTAGACCAATGTGAATGTTGTCTAATTTATGTTTTATTTCTCTTATTTTGGGATATTAATGTGTTGTATAGCTTTAGTATCAATGACATGTTATGTTCCATTATATTCATGCTTTAGATGTTGTTCATGATTTGTTGTTCCATATGTTGTGACTGTGATCATCATATCAATTTTAATATCAGGATTTTTCTTTGATGTTTAATTGATAGATAAAATGGAATGCTTTACATAAAGATTTCTCTGATTGTAATCGTTCGTAATTATAAGATCACTGGATCATATGTGTCCACTATTCTGTTTTTAAATCCTAACTGCCAATATGCACCTTGAATTTATTCAAGAAAACTTTGGTATAAGCCTATTGCAGATTTCTTTCACAGGCGGGGCAGCTGGATGTTTTTGTTCATACAGAGGCACAGACACATTTAACAAACTAATAACAGGTTAGCTTCACCTGCTTCTATTTTTTATCATTTTATCTACTAGTAGAATAGAACAGTCTTTGATTGGGTTTTGACCATCATTCTGTCCTATTTCTAATCATGTTTTAGTTATAATTCTTAGATAGATGATTATAAAAAAGAAAATATAGAAAGAAATATGTGTTTTATTTATCTTCTTTTGAGAATGATTATAAAACATTGATTTTGCAAGGCTTTTACGAAAACTTGTAACCTGTAATTATTTTGTTCATAAATGACATATCCATATTTATCTTCCTTCTTAAATACATTTGTAAATATTTAGATTAGAGTGTATTTATATATTATAGTTTTAACATTAGTTAGTTTATTTCCTTTCATTATTTTAGGACCTTATATTGGCTAACAGAGCCATTAAACCCGTCAAAACAGGTTACACCAAATGGCTTGGGTTATTTAGACAACCCCAGACCGGACCTGTTCTTCCAGTTGACGGCCTGTCAATTTTGCCAGTCAACACGACTGGAACTACACAGGATTGAATAGACGATATCTGTGGACGAAAAGTGTGGAGGATGAAAGTATAGAGGGGAATGTTTAGGCCATGGAATCCAACAAAGGTGGATATTGAAATATGGTTGAGAACAAAGGAACTCGAGTTTGCACAGAAGGACAACAGAAACTCTAATTTGACACCACACAAATATCTCAACAAATACGTGTTTATTGACTTGCATGAGGTATTTTTCTATGATTTCCCGCATTTGTTGCAGGAGTGGTTATTGAGGTTAAAGGAAAAACACCCAACGAATTGGATCATATAGCTAGAGTGGAATCCTGCAGAGATCATGCAGTTACAACAAGTTAATAAAAAATTCACACGTATAGTAGATTTATGGTTAGACAGTATTGTTGTAGGGTTTATCACCGAATTTATAGTAGATACCGCGAAGTCCTACACTACGATAGAGCATGAGTTTTTGAAGGGACCCAGAGGTAGGTACATCATATCATTGTATACTTCAATCAATATTTTATTGTATGACAAGTGTGTGATGACCATGGAATCAGACAACTAAACATCCCTACATGCATGGGGGAAGGGGGGGAAGCACTAAAAGGAGGTTGAGATATGGACAAGGAGATGGATAAGGGAAAGAAGAAGGAGGCCATGGACCCAATAATGATGGAAAAGGACCAGATAAAGAACATAATGGAAAAGGATGGAAAGACCCGCAGTGGAATACCTTACCAATATAAAATGAATAACAAGAAGAGAGCCATAGCCGACAGAGAGGACTTGGAGAGAGATGAAGAAGAGGTAGAGGATATCTGGACTATGGATCATATTGAGTAAATCCTGCATGAAACATACGAAAGGAAAACAAGAGGTCCAAGGTCAAGAGTAGAAGGCATAACTCCAATCCAAATCATTGTGCGACTAATACAGCCGAAAGAACACCAACATTTAGAAAAATGAATTTTAGTGGAAGAAGAGAAACACGACAGGGGTCTAATAAAGGAAAATCAGCTGGGGGAGAAAGTTCAAGAAGTAACAGTCAATTATATACACTGCATGGAGGCAGTAGTTCAACACAATTCAAAATTGTAGGACATGATCCCACTATCAGATTACCAGAATTCTGAGGAGAGGCATCAGACCATGAAAATAATTTATTCCTATATGAGAAGATATGGGAAGCAAAGAAGATCACATATGAGGACACAAATATTTCTTAGTTATCTATCACACTAAGATACCATGCGTTTGATGGGTACATGAGCCTGGATGTAAACAGTCCATGGGGAGTACCAAAGACTATCACAAACATGAAAAAACTATTGGTAAACGAGTTTTAGAAGCCAAGCTCAGAAGACTAGTACATGAATGAAATGGTTGAAATTAGGCAGAAACTAGGTGAGTTTGTTTTGGATATTGATCAGAGGTTCAGACATCTAAAAACAAAGTTGAAATATGTGATTACTAACATGCAACATAGTCACTTATTTGTGAACTCACAGTTACCACCCTTGAAGTATCCTTTGAGACAACAGAAGTTCCAAACTCAGGCAAAGTCTATGCAAGAAGCCCTGCAGCTCGAATAAAACCAGTATCAGTAGAGAGATCCAACAATAGAGGAGTTGAAGGAGGATTTGAATAATATAACATTTCAACTTAACCAAAATAATGGAAAATAGAAAAGGGAAGTTGTTTAGTGTATGCTATGCAGGACAGAAGGACATCATAAGAACGAATGTCCAACTTTTGCGTAGTACTTGGAAACAGAGGTGTCGAACCCCTTGTTGATGATTAAAATCACAATGAGGATTTTGCCCGCAAAGTATTGCTAAAGCCTATTAATTTTAAGCTGATAATATATATATATATATATAATACTAGTAGGTGGGACCCCCTTGTAGGTTGGAGGATCATACCTGACACTTTTTTAATGTTCTTACTATTGTTCAACACTTCTTATAGGTTTCAGAATGATTGATGATCAATGTTGGTTCTATTCACGACAGATGGATGAGGGATAATACATGTTTGTTCTCTTTCTCTAGACTCAAATGACATGATGGCTTATGATATATGTTGTTACCTTTGCTATTTAGCCCTGGATTTGTTACTTGTAACACCTACAAAAGATACATGTTAGTAACAAAAACTAAAGGGCAATTGAAAGGAGATAAAGCAATATAAACAAAAATGAAAAAGGAAGGAACTATTCTATACTAACATGCTACACTATATGCACTAAAAGGATCTTTGTAAATCCTAGCTAACAAATAATAGCTATGAGACTTAATGAATTACATGGAGACATAGTTGATATGCATTATTGTATAGTTTTGAATGGTAATATGTGA
Organism: Picea sitchensis; assembly: GCA_010110895.2. Lineage (NCBI taxonomy): Eukaryota > Viridiplantae > Streptophyta > Pinopsida > Pinales > Pinaceae > Picea > Picea sitchensis. The sequence goes on from SNQJ01S0084909.1 coordinate 20,215, forward strand.
TGTGGGTGGCACTCTTGGAAATTAAAGGAGGTTGGTTTCGATGCATGGTTCAATTGGATGAATTAATGGATTAGTGGGCTGGTGCGTACCAAGGAATTGAATGAGTTTGAGCATGGACGCGATGTGCATTTACTGCATGTCACTCCTTCTCCTTCCACTAATCGTCACCCTAGTCGGACTATTGTTCAAACGGTGTTTTTTTGTGGTTAGATTCCGACTTTTGAGTAGGGAAAGAACCACTCAGCCAAACTCGCATTTAAGGTGCTTTTGGTTACAGGTATGCCTTTTCTCCATCCATGAATCTTCTCTAGTTGTGAAATAGTTTTTGGCTCAGGATGTATGGGTCTGTGCTTTCCTTAAGTATGGGAACTGTGTAAATTTGGGATATTTTTATCGAACGAATCGTTGATGGGTTTCATTGCAATAATGGTTGAAGTCACAGTGTTATTGGTCGTTCTGAGTGTTAGGAGCCATAAATCCTAAAGTCTCTCTATGATCCTTGCTGGTTTTAGTTGGAGGGTTTCATTTGGCCTAGAGTGGTTGGTTGTCTCCACGCATTCTTATCACCATACCTAGTCTTTTGTTGTTATGGGGTTTACCGTTTTTGAAATACTGTGTGTCACTGCACATTGTTTGACTTGGGTATGGGTTATTCATGCTACTGATGGTTGTGCAATGGTTTAGATTTATTCTTCTCAGCTCGGTTCCATATCAACGTTGTTAGTTGGTTGATTCGAGGAGCCATGAGGGTTATACCCTACATTTTCCCAGTATAGTTACAAGGCCAAATATAGCCTTACTCCTCTGTTTAGTCTCTCATATCACTGGAATTCTCACCCTATCTATGAAATCATTGAGTTATACCCTGTGTATGTGCACCATTTGTCTCGGAGGTTCTCACGCGATGATGGGAGTTGACTCCAATCTCCCTATGTTGTTCTACAGAGAAAACCCTTATTTTCTCAAGCCCAGGTTTGATAGAGGGAACCGTAAAGGCCTGTTGGGTATACTTTTGATTGTTTTGAGTTGTTGGGTATTCTCAACAGTGTTCGGTTCCTGGCTCGACTTGGTTGATTATGTTGACATTGGTGTTGGTTTTAGTAATTAGTCACTGCATTGGTTATTATGACAATCCAAATGATAAGCTCAGCATTGGAATTGGTTGATTGAATAATAGGTTTGATACACAGTCACTGTCATTTGCATTGAGATTATTGAAATGTTAACTCATCATTAGTTTATGATTGATTAATGCACAATGATGCTTCACGTGTGATGTGTGGGTATGTGTAGTGTTCCTACAGCATGAGTCAATGATTACTGTGACTATGTGTTTTTATTGGCCAAATGATTATTTCAATCATGATGATTACGGCATTTCCATCCACTTTATATGTTATGGTTATTTGATTGTGCCATCAAAGAGGGTCACAGGTTTTTTAATATGGTTTTGTTGCAATTCGATCAAATTTTGTTATGAGATCGGGCATACTATTGTTACCTCGTTATATTGACTGATAGCCCAACATTATGGATGTTTAAATTCAAAGTGGTTGAACCCTTACAATCACATTAATCCTCTACATTTTGTCGAATGGTCTGTGTATTCCGAGAACAGTGTGAGTTAAATGTTGATTGTTGTCTGTTTGTTTAAGTGGCAAGTCAGGATCTTTGCATTTTAAATATGAATCGTTGTGTTTGACTTTCCACTATGTACGCTTAATGAATATCATACATTTTAAAAGTGATAGGCAAGGGTGTTGTGGCAGTATGTTCTCGTTGCAATTTTAGATGGAATTGAGGAGTTAAATCGGGCATGCTTTCTGTGTCTGTGTTGATAGAAAGTGGTTGATTTTTTATACTGAACTGAGTGGAGTTAAGGCACTATTTATTCATTTGGGAATTGTTTTAAAATATGAAATAGATAAATGAGAAGAACATAACTCTTCTACAGGTTGTTTTCGGATGCAAACTACCTTGTTTTGATGATGTTGTGTTACAGATTGAATGTGAACAGTGAGAAAGTTAATGCACATAATTGTTTTAATTTCACATAGTAGTTGTTCTTTTGACACGATGATCATTTTGGTTGGTGTTGGTTATTTTTACGTTGATATGGGATGATTTTATGGATGACTTAATTAATTTTATGAACAGTTCCCGTTCTCATGCCTGACCATTATTTTTCTTTTCGCTAATTACAAACCCCTTGCCTTCCCTCATTCATTTTTCACTCCCTGTTCTAAAATTTAATTACCATCAAGAAGAATTTTGTATTGAAGCAGTTTGAAGTCGTAGTTTCTTGGTTGGATGACAATGATGTTTCTTTGATTTATGTTACAGTTGATTGTTGGTTTTCTTTGAGCAGTAATCATGTTTCTTTTCCCCCTCATTTTATCATTTTTCGCTCAATACAAACCCCTCGCATATCCCAGGACCTTTTCTCACCCCTTGCTCAGTGACAATAGTTAAACAATTTGTATGGATTGGATTGCATGGGTCTGATATGTTGTTGAGCCAAAGTCTATTTCATATTTTGAAAGAGTTTCCATGTATGGTTTTTAAAGGAATTATTTTCTAATCAATTATGCATACATGAATGAGCTATTCAAATAAAAGGCTGAAAATCGAGGCCCACTATGCCCCTATCAAAGAGAAAGCTACCACCACCCCTTTCTCATCTTCAAATGATTCTGATAAATCAGTGTCCTCCTGCATGCAATGGAGGGACGATTGCTCCCATATGATTAGTGATAGTAGGCCTAAAGGCTCCACACAACCTAAGGAAAATGCAAAGAGTTTAAAAGGTGATAGCAGTAACAAAGGAAATATTGCCTCACAGACTGGAAAATATGGATTTTAAATTTTATTTATTTGTCTATTGATGAGAACAATTAACTTCATATTTTTGGACAACAGGTGTTTTGGGATATATGAGTAATATATTTTTTGAAAATAATTTCAAATATCAATGAGCTAAAGTGTCGAATGTTAATGTGATGATGGGAGTCAAAAGGAGGAGTGTTTTTCTTAATTAACTAGTTATGTTATGATTGTTATGTGCTAAAGGGAGTCACAAGGGGTCACACCTACTAGTTATTATTTATTTATAACCCTTATTATGATTATTACTTTTCCCCCTAACTAAAAATTTGGTTGAGTCTTTAGTTAANGAGTTTATATTGACATACTCCAGTTTTCATTCATTCCTTAATTTATCACAAACCTAATTCATTTTTATGATAGCAGGGTCTTATTGTAGACAACAAGATTCGGTGTTGAATTACATCATTCAGACACTTGTTTTTTCAGAGGTGTTGATCTATCTTTGATAATTTGTGTAGACTTGTCTGTTTGTGAATTAGTTTTCATGACTAACAAAGGATATTGTGCAGAGTCGAGTGGGCAGCAATATGTGGCAAGCGGATCCAACTTTTAGAGTTACATTTTGATTTTCTATCAAAGGTCCTTTTGTATGTTCCATAGGGGACGTCTAAGTTTGACTTTGGTCCAAAATTTCTGCATGAGATTTTATAAAGAGAATGACTCTTTGGTGAATTGGAATGAATTAAAGGATTGCTTTATGTCTCATCTATGTTGATTATCATCTTGGTGTCTTTACTTCTGTATTTACATTTGTTTTCAACAACTATGATATTCAAAAAATCATATCAAAATGAATTTTCCAGCAAGCTTTTATTTGTGAAAAAGACTAGCCTAAGCACTTGTAATTGATACTTGTGAGTTAGGATTTTATTTTTGATGGCTATAAACCTATGGTTGCATTCCCGTCTATTTTTCTTTAGCCAAGTAGAATCTGAAAATGCTTGAGTAAGATTATTTCATATATTTTCCTCAACATTTATTTGGCGACCATACTGGGGAGATCTTCGATATCTCTCTAGTTAATTTGTATACTCGATTTTCATCGATACATCTATTTTTCTGATATTGATTCTTTGATTGTTTTATTTCTTAATGAATGTGTCTATTGCAAGGAAGACCAATATTGAGCTTGGTATCCAAGACCAAACCAACATTGCTTTGAACCTCTTTTACACCATTTTGGACACTTCCAATACATGTGTTGAGCTTAATCATTCATGGGTAGAAATTGAACCAGATATTAGTGCTCAAGAACAATTGGAAGCTAGATGTAGACAGCCTAGAAATCAACAGTAACTTTATTGTTTCTTCTCTTTTGGCATTTCTTTTATGTCCTTAGGCTCTTGTGCTTCTAGAAGAAGAAGAGGCTTATCACCTGAAATTAATCCTATTTCTGAAATAGGAAGAAGGAATGTTGTGTTATCTACCCAACAAAGTGCTCTAAGGAGAACTTTGTCTGATTCATCCAGTTTGTCTTTCTTTCCCTCATCTATCATCCAAAAGATGGCATCTAGTGGTGGCTCTGGTGGCACTGGAAGTGCTTCCTCTTCTAAGTCTCATCTTCGTCAGTGATTGGTAGCTTATATAGCCACCATATCCCTGTCCAATCTACCACAAATCCCACCAAAGTCATTAAAAAGTATGGGATTTTTCAGTTTGAAGAAGATGCCACAACCACACTGTGGCATGTGTCCTCTCCTCTTAACCTAACACCTGCTGCTCATCCACTTCCTAAATTTAAAGAGCATCTTCCTAGGTTTTCAGGAAATAACATTGTCACTACAAATGAAAACCTGATGGTGTTTTCTAATGATTTTCATAACATAGGAGCCAATGACAATGATACTTGCATGCGCTTATTTGTCAATTCCTTGGAAGGAAAGGTTGCGGCTGATTTCTTTGACCTTCCTCCTAAGATTTTGTCTACTTGGGAGGAGTTAATCTATTATTTCCGATCCACTTATGGGCAATCTAAAATCCCAGCCAAGAAGTTACGGGAATACAATAACATCACCTATAAGGATGGTGAGACCATCAAGTCCTTCAACTTACATTTCACCAAGTTATACAATAAAATCCCCGATCTCATTCGAACTCATAACCAAGATGCTTTCATGCATTACCTTCCCCATACTGTGATAGGCTTGAGGAAAAATCCATTGATAATATTATTTTTTCTATGCATGCGTGTTCAAAGTATGAAGAACAACTTGAAAGAATTGGTCTTCCCCAAGGAGAATCGGTTAGACAGACAGACATGTCCTCCCTTTTACAACTAGTACAATACATGAAAAATCACATGATAGAGTATGAGTGAAAAGGAAATGTCTCCCCTCTCACCCCCTGAGCTTCATCCTCTTCCGCACCCCCTTTTAGAAATCTGGTTGAAAATAATTTTCAGCCTAAAGTTATATTTCCTTGAAATTGGTGTAACTTCTGCGAGGAACACCATGAGGAAACCACATGTGAGGCAAAGAAGAGTTCCAGAGAAAATATATTTGGTAAGATACCAGAGGCTACTATCATTGTCCTAGATTTTGCAGAGCTAGAAGATGTCATGGTCATCATTACTAGGAACAAAGCCTATGCTCCCAAGGGAAAATTTAATTTTCCCCGCAATTATTTTAGACCGAGATCATCCTCACCCACTGCTACTATTTAGGTTCCTAAAGTTCCTAACAGTCAAAGAAAAACCTCTCCTCTCCCCTCTTCCAAATACAATATCTTGAATCAGTTGGCTAACATAAAAGCAGATGCAACCCTTTTGGACATGGTTATCGTCCCTGAACAACAAATGCATTTGAAACAATTCATGGAAGGAAAAGCTTCTATTGTAGCCAATATTTTTGAAGAGGTAAACGAAGAGGATTCATATGTAAATAAAGTGGGTGTACATAACTATATATACCCTGTCAAAAATCCCCCTTTTTATATTTCTGTAAA
>SNQJ01S0084909.1:34468-49419 GCA_010110895.2 Picea sitchensis
CCAGGTTGGTAGGTAAATGGCTCCTCATGAGTAATGAGGGATGGGGGTGAACCGCCCATCCGTAGAGTCCTCAGACCTTACCACCGCGAGGAAGATCGTGCCACATGTAACCTCGCCGAAAGGAGAAAAGGCAAGAAGAGTGTGCGATCAAGAAGCAGATGCGAGGGGAAGAGAAGAAGGAAAAGAAATCTGGAATAATACAGAGTGAGTGATAGAAGAGAAGGAGAGTAACCTTCATTCTCAGTCACTGGTAAAACAGAGACTTAGTCTCGCAGCATCGTGGTCTCATCTCGGGGGTGGCTAGTGGTAAATCTGTTGGGAGTCGCTGGGCCTACGGTTGGGTGGAAACGAGCACCCCTCTCAATAGTTGCAATCACACCTGGTTTTATTTCTGATAAGTGTTTTACATATTGCATCTTGAAATGTATATTCTGACATTTATGATCATATTCTGTGCAATTATAAATGGTTTCAGTATAAGACTATCTGTGTGGTGTTTTGACCAGAAATGGTGGTTGCATGCTTATAATGGAAAGACTACGTATGGATTATGTTTATAGATAGATTTATATATACGTATATTGAACTAAATTGGGACTTCAAGTCTTCTTTCGGGAAATCTATGCCCTTATTCATCTCCAGAAATACCTGGAATAGATCTCTCCATAGAGATACCCTCTTTGGAAAGCTTACCAAGAACCTGAAAGAGGATTTGGTGGTGCAAGTCTTAGCCATCCTGTATGAGGAAGAATGGGCCTCTTAAAATCCCGACATTTCAGCATATTGGCACCCGGGGTATCTAAGCGTGAGTCCTCTCACACTAGAAATTCTCGAAACCCTGATCCGCGAAATCCTGAAATGGAAGCGTAGGGATAAGTATCGATTGATGGACGAGATCCTATCGAAATATTTGCGGTCAGTCATGACCATTAGATTTGAGGAAGAAACAAGGGCGTTAAATGCCTTAACCCTTTTCTTTTATCTTCATAAGTAGCAAAGAAATCGGGACCGTAGATTCCCAAGGTTCGTGAGAGTACCAAAACCGTTCATTCATAAGGACACATGGCGGTCGGTAAGTGTTTTGGCATTTTGACACTCGGGGAATCAATGGGAAAGAACGCTGGTCATCACGAGTCACAAAATCCCGACAACCGAAACCTCGAAATAGTTTGAAGTATGGATAAGTATCGATCGATGGACGAGATCCTGTCAGAATATTTGAGGTCAGTTATGACCGTTAGATTGCAGGAAGAAACAAGGGCGTTAATGCCTCAACCCCTTTCCTTTTTCTCTTCGTAAGTAGCGAAGAAATTGGGACCGTAGATCCCCAAGGTCCATGGGAGTATCTGGACCATCCTTTTTAAAAGGTCACATGGCGGTCGGAAAGTGTTTCGATGTTTCAACACTCAGGGAAGCAAAGGGAAAGAACCTTGGTCATCGCAAGTCGCGAAATCCCGACAACTGAAACCCTGAATCAGATTAAGTGTGAATAAGTTTGCGAAAGCTGGGATTTGATCGTGACCATTGATCATACTGAAAATATCATAACAGTTGATCGTCGGTAAAGGTCACAACCGTCCATCAGAAGGATACATGGTTGCTGATCGGCATTTCGGCGTTTCGGCACACGGGAAACCAAAGGGCAAGAACCCTTGTCTTCGCAAGTCGTGAAATCTCGGTACCCGAAACACCGTTGTGCTCTGTGGTAGAAAGGAAGAGATCTGGACCATTGGTTTTCCACGTCCAGGGAGCAGCAGGAGAGTGCACCACATGGGACAGATCTGAACCGTCAGATCTTAGTCAGAAAACCCGACAGTCGTTGGATCTATCAAGAGATGCATGAGGATTAATCCCTCCTTAGCAGAGGCAAAAGTATTGAAAGAGGAGTTGGTATCAGGATTTCGGACTTCGAGATTTCGGAGGTCTCGAGCACAAGAGATCGGGACACTCCATGGTGGAAATCCCGAAACGATTTAGACCGTCCATCCGTGGAGGACATGTGGCGGAGATTGAGAGTCCATCGGTATTTCGAATATTGGGGATTCAAATTGACAGAAGATTTTTGTCACTGGGGGTCACAAGTCGTGAAATGACGAAATGTTGAGGACTGTCCAACTAAGGGAGGACACATGGCAGCAATCCAGGATTTCAGAAAAAATCCCGAAAGGAAGGGTCCATCGAGAAATTGGAAATCGGGAATTCGGGAGTCCCATTGACAAGAGGTCGGGCTTTCATATTGATAAGTCCTGAAGGGAATAAGACTGCAGTCTTATGAGAAGTGGTCATACGGGCCAAGGCATATTCTAGGGGGATAATTGTTGATCGAAGCCTTTTCGACATTTCGGCATTTTGGGGTTTGCAGAGTCGAAAGACTCGACTCGCTTATATCGCTGAGTCGTGAAATGCGAAAAGGCACCTAGTTGTTTGGTCGATGGTCATAACCGACGATCACATGGAGGTGGAAAAGGGAAGCGCTAGCCTACGCTAAGCGCCCGTAGGACTTTGGGGATTCTGTCCCTCGAGAAAAGGCGAAAAATTTATTATGTCGTAGTGGGTGTGTTACAATAAACAACAACTCAGAATTAAAGGGGAAATGGGGTCTTTTATCTGCAATAGCCGAGGCGTCGGGGAAGAGGCAGACAAACTTTTGAAATAAATGAAGTTTAAAGTTAGTTTCCTGTGGCACTACGATCCGTGTGGGATAATTTTAGAGATGAGGGTTAAGAATAAAAATGTTCCATATGTTCATATACCCAAGCCCAAGATAGAAAGGTTCGTGAATCAAACAGAGTGGGAGACGAACACTCTGGAAGAGATAGAACAGCAGGATCCTTCGGTTACTATCTCACAAACAACCGCACCATAAGATCCAAATGAGAAAATACCCAGGAAGGATACTTCACCTTCTATCACCAAAGTCTCAGCTGAAGTTTTCCAATTACATACCAAAAGGCCAAAATCCAGTCATGCAACTGAGACGACTGGTGAAAGGGAAGCCCAATACACTACGACTATGAAAGGTTATTAGTCACCTCTTATCACAAGAAGCAAGTATATCATGTCTATAGTTTCATCCAAGAAGTCGGCAGATACTTCACTAGTTGACTAGCCAAGTAAAGGAGGACCAAAGTTGAGTATTTTTTAGAAATATGACCTGATCAAGAAGAGAAATCAAACACTGACCAGTAGTACTTATGCTCCGTTTTGGAAATAGACATCCATGACACAGCACAGACTGATGTCCGCATTTGATATAGGGAAGGGTAGAATTCACATGGATTTTCTGCAGGCACAAGTGCCTGACCCAAATGCAATTACTGATTACAAAAGGGAAGCATTTGAGTTTCACACCAGAGATGTGTACCCGGCCGATCAAATGGATCTACACAGGAAAACTGGAGAAATTATTTTCTCCACTTTGGAAAGTGCTTCTACTTCAGCTGCTAAACTACAAGTCTCTTTGAGCAATGTTCAGACATAGCTAAAGTTAGAAAATATATCATCCTTTGAAAAGTATAAAAAAATTAAAATGTTGGAAGAATTGGTTCTCAAGATCAGGTATGACCCCTCAAATATGAAAGTAGTCGATGAGATGCTTAAAAAGAAAAATGATGATATAGTATCTCTGAGGAAACAGTTGCAACTTCCACCAACAGAAGATGCACAGACAAAGAAGATAGCTGAGACAGAAGGTGAGAAGGACAAGATGCTGAAGTTGATCATGGAGTAGAACACACAGTTGAAAGAGATGGAAGCAGAACTGGAAAGGTTAGTGAAGGAGAAGGAACAATCAATGTCTATGGAGGTCATTCCACTGAGAGCAGTTCCACTCATAGGAGTAAGCACAACATCCATAGAAGAAATTCCCTTAGCAACTTCACTGATAGCTCTGGAAAAGACAGTAGAACTAGCAAAATCCATGGGGGAGATGAGCTTGCAAGAGACATAAATTACCAGACCTAAAATGGAGGTTGAGGACCTTCAGGAACTTAAGTCTTCTTACCAAACCAGCTACTCCATGGAGAAACAAACATTAGATAAGCTCAAACAAATATTGCAGCAGCTTCAAAAGCAAACAGTGGCAGGAAAGACACTTGTCGAGGCCAAGGAAAATATCTGGATGGATATCTCCAAATCCATAAATGAAATATGGCCTATGGTGCAAATCATGTTTGAGCAAAATGAACTGGTACAAAGGAGTAGGCAGGACATTGAGAAAATAAGAGGAGAACTGGGAGAAATGCCCACAGAAGCCACTGATATCATTAAATTCCTGAAATCCAAAACCAGGGAAGAGTTAGAGGATTTGAAGATTGAAGATAGGATGGAAACCATCCTCGAAGTTAAGAGGGTTCTGACCAAAAGAGGACTAATGTTACAGTTGGAAGAGAAGGTCTAGACTATGGATGTAGGAGTGCAAATATTTTTCAGCAAAATCAAAGCTCTGTAGAAGAAAGGACTCCCTGGATTAAGGGTCCTAAATGACAAGTTAATGACCCTTCCTGATTATAAGCAGAAGCTGGCCACAATGGCCAAATATAGTTCTAAATTTTCAAGAATACAGGGCAGCATAACAAGCAAAGCGTTCTTAGAAAATTTGCAGCCAGACATCAGCATACAGCACGAAATCCGATATATTTTCATCTTCAAGCCAACTTTTCCAAGTACACAAAGATGGATGAAATATATAGAAGATTACTCAAAGTCATCATTCTCAGTCAGGTACAATGTGAAGAGCTATGCAATCTGATCAAGTAGGAGATGAGTTGTCCAGGTCTAGTCAGCAATCCAATCAGATGAAGTCATGCAGATGACTCACCAACGGTTTTCCCCAGAAATCAACATGAAGATTTCAACACATCATCAACAGTTCCTGAATTTTTGTATCTTGTTGAGTTAGTTAGTTAAATTTAGAAGCTGCCACATCCTGATCTTTAATGACAAGGTCGTATGTAATTTTTTATTATAAATACTTTGAACTTTGAAGTATGAAGGGTTGATCTTTACGCCCTGTAAGCCATAAAGACTGTAATTGTTTATCAATAGATCTTCCAGTAATACAAAGGGACGTTTCACAGGATTCTCGTGTGTTATTCATTGGTGATGTTTATTTTTCTGTGTTAAATGTTTTTCTTGCATCAGTCGTCATATTGTTTTCTAATATGATCTTTTAAAAGTAACGTATGTTGCAGGATTTATCTTTGTATACCCTGTCTCCGACTTTAAAGATCTAAATTTTTATCTTCTGATGTTATAGTGAAGAAATTCTTAAATGCTTCTTTACTTTAATTGATTTTCTTGTCTTTTTTTCTATCCATCACTTTACTGCCAAAGAAGACAATGAATGCATTACCTTGCCCTGTGAAAAGAATCTTTTAATTCCTGTTTAGATATCTATCCTTATAATACAGACCCCATAGCCCATGGATGCGTAAACCCTTCTTCAACCAACTTTACAAAAAGAAAAAGAAAAACATTCAATCTTATTCTTCTTAACCAGCCTAATAATCTCAAAGTTAAAACATATCTAAATCTTACAGAGAGATCCCTCTCTGAAACTGGCAGGGCTAGATTCCAATTTCGAAGTGGTTGGATAAAGTTACCTCTGGCAAATTTCTTCTACCCTGACAACCTCTAGGAGTTTATAGTGTGATAACATAGTGGTGACCATACTGGGGAACTGAACAAACTTTCAATCCCACGATTTTTTTTCCCTAGAAGAAAACTTTATTTCTGAACTAATCGTAAATTTGAGAAAGAGATAATGTTCAAAGGTTGTTAAAAGTTTGAACATAGAAATTTTGGATTCATAAAATAAAAATATATAAAAAATTAAAATTCTGGCTCCTAAAAGGGCTTATACTCGATCTCATCCAGATCTAGAACCTACAGTAGCAATTGATAATCCAAAGCAGTTAATCAAAAAGAAGACCATTGTCAAAGGTTCAGGGAGTCATAGTCCCCTTCACAGGTCCCTTTCTCTTCCAGAGAAACTTGTTTCCCTCCAAGATCTCGAGTTTGACACCACTTTTGAACAAAGCCTGTTTCAAACGAAATCTGATATCTTTTTGATGGAAACCTATTTAGATCAAACCATCCTGCAACCCCGGACCCTTGAAATACTATCTCCCAGGGCTGACCCTGATGAAAGATTCCTTGAGGAATTTGACAAGCTAGAAATTTTGGTAGCAAATCTTGATCAAGCTTTACACTAAGCCCACTTCCAACAGTCGGTTGAACTTTCTGCCATAACTGTTGTTGCAGCTTCTGTAAAACCTCAACCCACTCACTCTGTGTCAGCTAGTCCTTCATCCTCCACATCTTTTGTCACTTCCCCGCCCATCATCTAGGTTGTTGTCCCACCTCCTCCACCTATCATGGTAGCCAGATATACTCCTTTGGTGTTGGCCGCACCCTTACACACTATGCCCCATGACTATCAAACAAGACTTCCACATTTTTATTGTACTAGTCCCTTGAATGCACAACAACACGTTGATAAAATGAATGACTATTTTGACTTACAGGAAGTGGATGAAGCTGACGTTCAAATGAGACTATTTACACAGAGTCTGATTGGGGACGTTAAGAAATGGTACAAAGGCTTACATGCTGCTTCTGTGGTCGACCTTACCGCATTTCAAAGAATTTTTTTGGACATATGGGAGGTAAATAAAAATCCTCTCCAAATCTTGGCAGAATACGAGAACATCAGAAGGAACCAAGGAGAGATAGTATAGGATTACTGCACCAGCTTCAACAATCTGTACAATGCAATTTCAGCCGATATCAAACCCCCACAAGGTTTGACATTGATAAAATTCCCTAACGGTTTCGACCCTAATATGTCATATCAATTAAGGGAAAGAAACTCTACCACTCTGGAGGACATGTAGAAAAGTGCAGTAAGTGTAGAGGCCAACCTGTTAGCTAGAAGGGCACGACAGAGGATGGAAAGGAGAGTCACAATTAAAGAGGAACCTACCACATCCTCTCCTGACTCCAAACTGGATTCCCTAACTAGATAAATGGAAAGGATGATGGAGAGACTTACAATAACAAATTAAGGTATTCAAAGAGTCATTCTTACAAAATGAATTTTCAATGCACTAACAACATAGCCGAGTACGAAGCTTTGATGCTCGGTCTGAAACTACTGAAGAAGGTTGGTGCCAAACAAATCATGGTAAGAGGTGATTCTGAATTAATTATCAAACAAATTAAAGGTGAGTATGCAGAAAAACATCCAAGGCTTAGAGCTTATAGGAATGTTGTTTTGGATTCCCTTCAATGTTTCACAGAAATCGATATGCAGGTGATGCCCAGGGGACAGAACATTTTAGTAGATGGGTTAGCTATGTCGGTAGCTACATGCAAGATAACTTTTCGTTCCACTTTCCCATACACAGTAGAGGTGAAGTGAAGACCGATTGTCCTGGACAACATCATATACTGGCAGGTATTTGGGAACGACGATCAAATTGAAGATTTTCTACAATGTAAAAATGATTTCGAGTGTACAAATATAGACTTAGAAAATGACGATGAAGATGTAAATAAATCCATTTTTTGGAATCATAGTATAAATAAAATAGATTCAGAAGAATTAAGTGAATATGAGGTAGATTTTGATGTTTTGCACTTAAACAATACTGTGTTAGCTAGGGGTTTAGCTCTGTTAGAAGACCTATTTGATTTTAATGATGTGGCGAAAAACCCCAAAATTGAAGCCAGTGGTAAAGAGGTCGAGGACTGTAACATAGGGACAGAGGAGAAACCCAAGATGGTAAAACTTTCCAAATATTTAACCCCCAAGAAGAAACTCAAATACATTGACCTTTTCAAAGAATATGTAGACATGTTTGCCTGGGGTTATGAAGATTTAAAATCTTACGACACAAGCATCATACAGCATAGGATCCCGATAAAAGAATAACAAAAACCTTTTAGAAAGAAACTTAGGAGAATCAATCCCAAGTTACTTACCCTGATAGAAAAAGAGATCAAAAAGATGTATGATGCTAAAATCATAGTTCCCTTAAGATTTTCCAAATGGGTTTCAAATCTGGTTTCGACCCAAAAGAAAACTGGAGAAATCAGGCTTTGCATTGATTTCTAAAACTTGAACAAGGTTTCCCTAAAAGAAAACTACCCATTGCCAAAAATGGACCACATATTGCAAAATTTAGTTTGATCCAGCCGAATCTCCTTACTATACAGTTTCTCAGGCTATAACTAGGCTCTCATTCATCCAGATGATCAGGAGAAAACAACCTTCACAACACCTTGGGGAACCTTCATGTACGTGAAAATTCCCTTCGGTTTGATGAACGTTGGGGCCACTTTACAAAGAGCGATGGACATCACTTTTATGGATGAGCATGGCAGATTTATTGTCATTTATCTAGATGGCGTAATTTTTTATTCCCAATCCAACAAAGAGCACTTAAAACATCTTAGACGAGACTGTTGGGACACATAATCTCTAAGGATAGAATTAAGATAGACCCTAGCAGAATAGAATCCATTCAGAAAGTGGAACATCCTAGAAATATCAAAGAGTTACAATCTTTCATTGGAAAAATAAACTTTCTGAGAATATTCATACCCAACCTGGACGAGCTTCTCAGGAACATCACCAACATGTTAAAAAGGAACAAAAAAATAAAATGGGACACTGAATCCAAGAAGTCTTTTGAACAGGTTAAACATGCACTCACACAGGCTCCAGTTTTGATCAGTCTTGACTTCACCAAAGATTTTTACCTTTCCTCTTTTGCTTCTGAGCATACCATTGAAACAGTGTTACTATAGAAAAACAACGAAGGGTATGAACAACCCATAGCCTTTTTCAGTAAATCCTTAAGAGATGTTTCTTTGAATTACAAAATAATGGAGAAACAAGCTTTTGCTCTGGTAAAATCCATAAAATATTTTAGAGTCTATATTCTCCATTCCCACACAATTTCTTATGTTCCAAACGCAGTAGTAAAGGACATTTTAACTCAGGACAATCCAAATGGAAGGAGAGGAAAATGGATTGTTGTTATTCTAGAGTACGACATAGAGATTAAGCTTACTAAATTGATTAAAGGTCAAGGTCTAGCAAAGTTAATAGTTGAATCTACTTTTCATGCTTTAGATATTAATTTCCTAGCTGCAGTAGATGAACAGGGAGAGCAGGCGACTCCAAGCATGAAAGAGGTATTTTTGAACTCTCCATGGTACGGAGACCTTATATTTGTTTTTCATAACTTACAAGATCCCCGTGGTCTAACAAAAACTAAAGCTAGGTTTTTGAAATTGAAAGCTTTAAAATTTTTCATTTTAGAAAGCAATCTTTATTGGAAGGATCCTGGAGGTATTTTGTTAAATTGCCTGTTAAAAGATGAAGCTGACAAATTCTTACAGGATTTTCATGCAGGAGACTGTGGTGGTCACCTGAGTTGGAAGACCACAACTAATAAAATCCTCAGAGCTGGGTTTTATTGGCCTACACTATTTGTTGATGTGCATAAGAAAGTGACTTCATGACATAAATGTCAAGTGTTTGAGGGCAAAAGGAATCTCCTTCCTTTGCCCCTGAAACCCATCTCTATTGAAGCCCCTTTCCAGCAATGGGGATGAGACCTTATCGGAGAGATAAATCCTCCCTCTTCAGGCCAACACAAATGGATTCTTACTACCACGTACTATTTCACAAAATGGATTGAAGTTGTACCAAGCAGGCAAGCTACTGATTCTGTCATTATTAAATTTCTGGAAAATAATATCTTGTCTCGCTTTGGGTGTCCAAGAAAAATCTTAACTGACAATGCAATTACTTTCTGATCTAAGAAGCTCATAGATTTTTGCAACTAGTATCATATCACTTTGGGACACTCCACAGCTTATTACCCTTAGGGAAATGGGTTGGCTGAGTCACCCAATAAAACCCTAGTGAACATTATTAAGAAGACACTACAAGAAAACAAAAAGTCATGGCATAACAAGCTGGTTTTCGCACTTTGGGCCGACAGACTGACCAATAAGAGCTCAATTGGTATGTCTCCATATCAGTTGGTCTATGGTACTGAGGTGGTTTTTCCTACCTCTTTAGGTGTTCCCATCATGAAACTTCTGCAACAGATGCAAGTCGAGCTAAACGACTCCCAAAGAAGGATAAACCAGATGATCCACTTGCAACAATCTAGAGAATAAGTATACAACAAAACTCAGGTTGTCCAGGAGAGCATAAAAAAGATCTTTGATAAAATAACTAAAGAAGATGACTTTGAGCTAGGTGACCTAGTTCTGAGGTGGGATGCTATAAATGAAGGTAAGGGGAAGCATGGCAAGTTCGACAGTTTGTGGAAGGGACCTTACATGATTGAAGAATTTAGAGGAAATAACGTTTTTTTGCTCAACAACAGTGATGGGACCAATCTACTAGGAGGACCTGTGAATGGAAGAATGTTGAAACACTATTCACCCCCTCAGTAGAGGCCTTTAGTCACACTTTTCCATTGTACAAACCATTTCCTTTTTCTTACAAGTTTTGAGTGGACAAATTTGATCAGATAGTTGAAGCCCGCAGAGAAGGCCCTAAGCCACTGAACATTGTCATCAAAACTTTCAAAAATAAAACAATTCAAACAACAAAAGAAACTGTGGAGAAATTTTTCAGAACATCAGGAAGCAGGATTCTTGGCACTTCACAAGGAGAGTACCATCCCCAGGTGAAGCCGTTGTTATAACCCTATAATTTATAGGATCAAATGGTGACTGAGATTTTATCCCTTTACTGTGATTGGTTTCCAAATAATTTTCCACTCTGTAAATAATTTGAGAAAAAGAAAGAAAGAAAATGAGAAAAGAATAAAAAAGGGCATAAAAGAAATTGAGTAAATCCCCATGCAATAACAATGACCTGGTCCATACAGTTTAAGCATGGCCAAGTCCTTTTAAATTGATGTTGATAGGATTAGTGAATAAGCTTGGATAAAAATTTTAATCTTAGCCAAGCAGTTTAGGTTAGCTAGTGAATAAATTTGACCAAACTGCCTAATATTGGTCAAATAACCCTAGGGTAGAGTAATTTCATAGTCCAACAGTTTAATCTGGGATAAATGTCATAGGTAAGTAGGTTAGAGCATAGGTTAGTTGGTTATATTTCAATAAAACATGCATGATGATCAATGTTGAACCATATCTTTGATGTTTGAAAGTTGGATGCCTAACCCCCATAGTGACAAAGGAAAAGCTGGGCAGACCCACATAAAGCACTTGTCCTAATTTTTTGGAGAAAATATGATTTTTGTGTTGGCAGATTAAAGAAATTGAATAGATGAATGGCTGAGGCGTTGGCGCTCAAATCTACGGTCAATAGGTTTTTCCGGACCTCCCGGACCGTTCTACCTTTAACGGTGGGGGGCGTCCGGAATTATGGGTAACAAAAGTGCACATCTGAACGGCTGAGGCGTTGGCACCCAGATCCATGGCCGAGATTAAATTCCAGACCCCGTCAACCATTCTTCCTTTAACTTTGGGGGGGGTCCAAAAAGTTTGTTAAACTTTGTGCTAAGATCTATGGTCCAGCGGCAAGCGCACCGATGGACGGCTGACGACATTTTTTGGACCACCCCCCCCCCCCCCCNNNNTTTAACGATGGGGAGGGGGGTCCAGAATGAAATGGTTTTTTGGTAGTATCCCTCCACTAACATGGTAGGAATCTATTTCACTAGACTCCCACCACTTACCACAAACCATCTTACCACTTACCATTTACCACTTTTCTAACATACCTCCACCGTCCCGTGACATCATTTTCCACTACCTTCTCCTAATGGTCCCGTCTAATAACTCTATCAGTACTTCCCCCCTGCTCATCCATCATAGGTCCCTTCACCATTGTTGGACCTCAATACACACCCTCCATGTCACTTGGTCATACTCATCACTCATTTTTTACCTTCCATCTCACGCTCCAAAGGACCCGTTGGCCATTTATTACAGGCTAACTTACTCGTTAGCCTGTTGATCTGTACTCCTGTGCCTAATGGGTATCTATTTTCTCAAAACTAACCTTTCTCCTCATTCTCCCATTTCTCATCTTATCCTCACACCATAAATCATTTCTTTGTCCTCTCTCTGATTCAGCCAGCAGCCCAAAACCACAGCCATTCCCACTAACATTTTTGTTTGAATTGCAGGTAATTTTCACATCGATGGTGCCAAAATACACGAAAGCAGAAGATGAGGAAAATCCTTTCCTCCCACCTCCTGTCGACCTCAACAGGATCTCCTTGGCTGACAAAGATCATCTAATCTCAGATACAAGGTGTGAATTTGACTTTGTGGATTTGCATTCATGGCTCAAAGACACTTTCTTAGATCAGAGTGATGAAATTGGACTCTGGGAGTCCAATATTCCTTTATATCTTTTCCCCCAGGTCCATCATTTCCCTAAATTTTCCCTCAAATGTCAAGCTCATTACCTCCCCAACTAGAGAACCATAGTCTCATCATTGGGGGAAACTTTGTTCTTCATCACACCAGAGGCCATTGATTAGATGATGCAGATGCCTAGAATTAAATACGCCTCCCCTTTTAATCTTGAAATCATAACAGAGCTATAGCAGAAACTGTCTTTCCCTCAGAGAGCCCAGATTTTTGAGCTTTTCCTCCCACAGGATTCTCAGCTCCCCAAGTCAAATCCCCTGTATCCTTCCTCCCTATTCTCAGAAAAGGGCAACCAAGTCATTCTATCACTCTGTTCTCTGCTTGGTTATTTTTCAGACAAATCGGTGGATGAACCTATATTGGGTTTTCTATCCATTTTCTCTATAGAGGAAAGGCCCACTACTCAGTTCAACTATAGTACTTTCCTGGAAGAGAGTATTCACGAGCAGCTTTCAAAATTCTCTACATAGGGCATGTTCCAGTATTCCTCCATACTGGCTTACATGTTCATTTCCTTTCAAGTGGACAGGTTCTTTTTCTCTATGCAAAAAATGGACAAGAACAGGAAGCCACAGGCGGTAACATCTTGGACTTTGTTTCTCATATGGAATTCCACAGAGTTCAGTTTCAAACAGTTCATCGAGCAGTTCTACCACCCAGTGGTGAGCATGCTCAGTGGAAGACCAGAACCACGGATAAATGAGGAGATTCAGAGGATATTACACCTCTCAGACCTTGCAAAAAATGGATATTGGTATCTTTACCAAAATCACACCGAGATCAGAGTATATGGATGTGAGTTAGCTCCATACAGACTGCCCAAGTATTTACCCATGAGGATAGTTTCCCTGGAGTACATAACACAAATGATAAACTTAGACGACATACATTTTGTGTCTCTTAAGAAGAAACAACAGCTCAGAATGAAAGGGAAAATAGGGTCTTTTATCTACAATAGTCGAGGCACCAGGGAAGAGGCAGACATACTTTTGAAAGAAATGAAGTTTGAAGTTAGTTTCCTGTGGCACTACGATCCGTGTGGGATAATTTCAGAGATGAGGGTTAAGAATAAAAATGTTCCATATGTTCATATACCCAAGCCTGAGATAGAAAGGTTCGCAAATCAAACGGAGTGGGAGCCGAATACTCTGGAAGAGATAGAACAGCAGGATCCTTCAGTTACTATCTCACAAACAACCACACCACAGGCTCCAAAGGAGAAAAGACCCAGGAAATATACTTCACCTTCTATCACCGAAGTCTCGGCTGAAGTTTTCCAATTACATACCAAAAGGCCAAAATCCAGTCATGCAACTAACACAGCTGGTGAAAGAGAAGCCCAATCCACTACGACTATGAAAGGTGATCAGTCACCTCTTTTCACAAGAAACAAGCAGATCATGTCTACAGTTTAATCCAAGAATCCAACGGATACTTCACTAGTCGACCAATCGAGTAAAGGAGGACCAAAGTTGAGTATTTTTTAGAAATATGACCTGATCAAGAAGAGAAATCAAACGTTGACCAGCAGTACTTATGCTCAGTTTTGGAAACAGACATCCACGGAACAACACAGACTGTTGTCTACATTTGATATAGAGAAGGGTATAATTCACATGGATTTTCTGCAGGGACAACCACCCGACCCAAAGGAAATTACTGATTACAAAAGGGCAACGTTCGAGTTCCACACCAGAGATGTGCACCCGTCCGATCAAATGGATCTGCACAGGAAAACTGGAGAAATGGTTTTCTCCACTTTGGAAAGTGCTTCTACTTCAGCTACTAAACTACAAGTCTCTTTGAGCAATGTTCAGACACAGCTAAAGTTAGAAAAGATATCATCCATTGCAAAGGATAACAGAATTAAAACGTTGGAAGAATTGGTTCTGAAGATCGGGTATGACCCCTTGAATGTGAAAGCAGTCGAGGAGATGCTTAAAAAGAAAAATGTTGATATAGCATCTCTGAGGAAACAACTGAAACTATCACCAACGGAATATGCACAAACAAAGGAGATAGCTGAGACATAAGGTGAGAAGGACGAGATGCTCAAGTTGATCATGGAGAAGAACGCACAGTTGAAAGAGATGGAAGTAGAATTGGAAAGGTTAGTGAAGGAAAAGGAACAATCAACACCTATGGAGGTCATTCCACTGAGTGCAGTTCCACTCATAGGAGTAATCACAACATCCATAGTAGAAATTCCCTCAGCAACTCCACTGAAAGCTCTGGAAAAGACAGTAGAACTAGAAAAATCCATGGGGGAGATGAACTTGCAAGAGACAGAAATTAGCAGACTTAAAAAGGAGGTTGAGGACCTTCAGGAACTTAAGTCTTCTTACCAAACCAGCTACTCCATGGAGAAGAAAACATTAGACAAGATCAAACAAGAATTGCAGCTGTTGGATCATGTTGTCATTGATGCCAATGGTTTGATTGATTGATGTCAAGTGATTGATTGATGTCAAAGGATTGATTGATTGATGATTTATGTAATATAATATGTA
>SNQJ01S0084910.1:3896-18835 GCA_010110895.2 Picea sitchensis
TAAGAACATAAGTTTCTAATAAACTCACAAATAAATTTAATCAACATAACAACATAATTGTAATAAATAGTTATATCATAAACACAAATTATTAATAAATATAAATGATTAATTTAATAAATTTAATCAACATAATAACATAATTGTCTTATAAACATAAATTATTAATAAATAGTTGTCTCATAAACGCACATTATTAATAAATATAAATGATTAACTTAGAATATCAAACCCATAGATAAATTTAATCAACTTACACAAACAAATTTAGTCAACTTAATAAATAAATGTTTCATAAATACAAAATAACTTGATATGAGAACATAGATATTTAATACACAATATATGGAAGTTAATAAATAGATATTTAATACACACTATATAGAAGTTAATAAAAATTTAAATTAACAAGTGAATTTACAATATATAGAAATGAGAACATAGATATTTAATACACAATATATGGAAGTTAATAAATATTTAAATTAACAAGTGAATTTATAATAATAAGAAGAAAAAGAATCTATTTTTAAGGTCACGATCAAGCTAGCACACTAAATTGGACTTCCCTTCGTCCAACGATTTGACTGGTAAAGTCTACAAATACCCTACTCCCTCTGGATAACGATTTAACTTGTAAAGTCTACAAATACCCTACCCCCTCTGGTTTTGAACTGTAACCTTTTAAGAGAAAACACATGTTCTTAACAAAAGTTAATAAAAACTTAAATTAACAAGTGAATTTAAGTTACCAAACTTATTTTTTTTATTGTAATTTTTTTTTTCAAATTTGATAAAAAAGTTTTTTTAAATTCTAATTACATTGATTCATTGAAAATTTAATTTAAAATATTTTGATTTATTTTAAAATAATTATAAAATTATTAAATCAAAATTAATCTTTTACTTTACCTATAAAAAATAAATTTAACTGCTTATTATGTCAATAACAAAGCTACACACAAACCTGGTCAACCTGAAAATATGGTTCCTCGAAAGAAAATCCGTGTGTAGGTGTTCCCTAAGAAAATAACCTCAATTAGCGGGTGGGAAATTGGATTGAACTTCTCTTAGTCTTCCTCGGAAACGATCAGTCCACAAGTACAAGCCCAAATCAGATAGAAAGTTTCAAACTGGATACTCTGGTCCCCAGCTTCCCCAGCTGAAGGGAAAATCAAAATACAGGATATTACATTCATTTTCCTGCAGTGAAAGACAATTTGGGGTGGCGGGGTTTGACACTGAGAGGTAGAGTTTGCAGTGAATGGTATTGAATTTAGAGGTTCAACAATCGGGTTCTATAATATCTCATTAACACTTCGTCGTATTCTACAGATTTTCTCGTGTGCCAGACTTTGAAGAAGATCCCATCACCCCCTGTTTATATTGTTAAATGCAACTGGTAATAGTTTGAAGCTCCAGACATATTCTTAACTACAATAGTTCACATTTTATCTATAGATTGAAAGCTGCAGCGAGGTGGTTGAACAGCAGATCATTCTTGGTACGGGGTAAATTAAAATATATTCGTCAAGCCGTTTGATATTTTCTACTGATTCTGTACATACCCAGATCATCCTTTTTATTCAAACGCGGCATGTTTATTGATTCTGAACATACCCAGATGATTCAAACTTGCCATGCCTATTGATTCTTTATGTGTTGAATTGGCTTTTGCACTGAAACATTGATTTAGAGCAGACATTAGACTCTGAACATTACATAATTGTCGCTTTGGATTCAGACTCAATGGAGAATTCATCTGCTGCTCCTTTCAGAGGAATTCTAAGAGACATCAGAGGAAGGTTTCCCTGTTACAAACAAGATTGGGTTCATGGACTCAATGCAGGAATCAGGTCGCATTATGAGCTTTTTCAATTTAKTTTTTTCAAGCGTTTGTATGTGTGATAATCTTGTTCGGTAATAAGCCTGCCGGGCTTTAGCTTTATCAGGATATTACCCATAAATGAAAGATTAGCCAGGCATCTCGGAAGTTCGTTTACTTCATGTTATAGATCTCAAGTTTTCTCTGTAATATTGAGTGTTTTGGCTTCTGTATTCATTTTCATTCATGGCAGAATTTTGGCGCCAACCACCTATATCTTCTTTGCTTCGGCTCTTCCAGTTATAGCTTTTGGGGAACAGCTTGATAAAGCCACGGGTAACTTTTAGTTTTCTATATTGGGCTCAATGTCAATGTAAACCTAATTTCTTCTCTAGTAAATATATCTAAACGTTCCGCAATGTGTATTTTATTGTTAGATGGGACCTTAACTGCTATTCAAACACTGGTCTCTACTGCTATTTGTGGAATTCTACACGCCATTTTTGGTGGACAACCCCTGCTAATTCTTGGAGTTGCAGAACCCACTGTCCTGATGTATACATACATGTATAACTTTGCAAAAGGCAGGGATGATTTGGGACAGAGGCTGTTTCTTGCATGGGCGGGATGGTAAGCATGACTATTTACAATAACAAAGAGACCACCATCTGAATAGATTTTTTTTTCATTCAGATTCGGAGATTTAGATATGGAAAAGCATCATATGTATTTGACTGTTTGCTTGGAGGAGGTTTTTGCATTGTGTCCCATATATTTTGTATTTTCGGAGATACATATATTGTATTTGCATTCCCATTTTCTATATCTTATAGAGCTATATAGAGATGTATAAATCGTATGTTCTGTATTTTGATGGCATCCCATAGATTCAGTTTGAGTTTTTAATAAAAGTTTATTTCATTGCATTTCATATCGTCGGTGATGGAGGACTGGTGTGCAGGGCTTGTGTGTGGACGGCATTGCTTCTAAGCCTTCTAGCTATTTTTGGTGCCTGTTCGATCATCAACAGGTTTACAAGGGTTGCTGGAGAGCTCTTTGGCATGTTGATTGCTGTCTTGTTCACAAAGGAAGCTATCAAGGCATGCGCACTTACCATTCCTGAATCTGGGCACAAAGTTTTCAATATTTTACTAAAATTTTATATTAAAAGAACCCTTTCGAAACTGTATTTTCAGGGTTTGGTAGATGAATTTCGTATGCCCGAAAATGAGAACCCCCATGCCGAGCAGTTCAAAATTCCATGGCGTTTTGCAAATGGGTTATTTGGGATTGTTTTATCTTTTGGTCTACTACTGACAGCCTTAAAAAGCAGAAGGGCTCGATCATGGCGATATGGCACTGGTAGAGTTTCTTTCTTATTGGCAATTTAGAGTTTATGATAATGATAAAGTTTCTGGTATATGTTAATCTAATGGATAAATTTGTCAACAGGTTGGTTGAGAAGTTTCTGTGCAGACTATGGAGTACCCCTGATGATTGTATTGTGGACAGCTATCTCATACAGTGCATTTGATAGTGTACCCGCTGGAATTCCTAGAAGGCTTTCTAGTCCTAATCCCTGGTCTCCTGGGGCTTCATCCAATTGGGCAGTAATTAAGGTGATTGGAAGCTCTCTTTATTCATTAGGAGAATTGTGAACCTTACTGTTTTTTTCTTTATTTAATCTAGTATTTAATTATGATCTCTTTTAAGTCTGTCAATGATGACATTATGCTGGCATTCTTGGCAGGATATGCATAAAGTTCCACCCCTCTACATTCTAGCTGCATTTATCCCTGCAATTATGATAGCAGGGCTCTATTTTTTCGATCACAGTGTGGCAGCTCAAATGGCTCAACAGAAAGAATTTAATTTGAGAAATCCATCAGCTTACCACTATGACTTACTTTTATTGGGTATTATGGTGTGTGTCCTGGTCTGTCTCCAGGATTAAGTTTTGGTTTCCAGTTTATATATTGTATCTATACGGATGTTGTGACTGACTTTTCTACAATTTGTTATGGGTTCGATTCCCTTAATGCAGGTCTTTATTTGTGGATTATTTGGAATTCCTCCATCTAATGGTGTATTGCCACAATCCCCAATGCATACAAAGAGCCTTGCAACTCTGAAGAGGCAGGTAAGTTATTTATTAAGCACTTATGTTAGGTARTCTTTTCTCTTGGATTTACATTGTATAGTTCTAATCAGAATGTTTCATTTGCGTCATGTATACGTTTCACATTTTCATCCTTCATTGTACACTGTAACGTTTTAGGGGGAATTCCATCCTTTTACTCAGATGGATCCATGTTAGAAAATTAKAAAACTTTAAACCCTCCTTATAAATTTATGAGCACGAGCTGGTCTTCACCTATTTTATTGCTTACTTGCAGTCCTTTTGAAATCATATGTAATTGTTGCTTACCTTTTAGAATGGTCATGAAACATATTTCTTCTTTTGAACAGTAAGAGGATCTGATCTAGATACTTTGAATCTAATTACATTGTATAGGTCTAATCACAATATTTTATTTGTGTCCTGTATCCGTCTCACATTTTGGATCCTTCATTGCACATTGTAACGTTTTAGACGGGGGAATTCCTCGCCTTTACTCAGGCGGATCCATCTAAAGAAAATTAAAAAACTTGAAACACTCATCGATTTATGCACACAAGCTGGTCTTCACCTATTTTATTGTTGACTTGCAGTTTTTTAAAATCATATGTAATCCTTGCTTACTTTTTAGAATGGTCATGAAAATATATTTTCTTCTTTTGAACAGTAAGAGGATCTGATCTCGATATTTTGGATGCAGATMGTGCGGAAAAAATTGGTAGAGAGTGCTAAGAAATGCATGCAGAAACAGGCTAGCGTGTCAGAGATTTATGACAATATGCAGCAAGTGTTTACGCAAATGGAGATGAATAATATCCATCATCTTCCAAACCAAGTATGTTCAAAAGAGTTTGACATTTTTCCAAACCTTTCATCTTGTTGGGTCTTTAGATAAATAGTTCGTTATCCCTATCTTTGCAAGTCAGGGATATTTCATTCAGAAAATTAATATTTCCTTACTTTTTAGGGCATCTGTAATTCAGAGGGATCGTTTTAAAATAAGTCTGTTATGTTAAAAACCGAGCTTTCGAAGAATGGTGCAATTTAACTACAATATCTATTGCAGAACATTGCAGATAAATTTATTCTAATAAGTATGGACATGCACTTCTTGCTAATCCAATACATGTATCTCTCAACTCTGTCATTTTCAGTCAATCTCATTCTTAACCTGCAGTAATTAGCAATATTCCACTTCACGAAACCTGGTATTGGTTTCATATAGGCAGGGATATGCCTGGACCTTACATCACCCTTACACCTTTTCATAGAAATTGGAATGGAAGCACTGAAGGAGTTTATGCCATTTGAAATGGAGTCTTATATGTTGTTTCAATGGCATTACAGTCATTGAAGGAGCTGAATGAGTTAGAACAATTTAAGTCTATAGACTTGAGGAGCCTGGACACCAATATGAATGGAAATGCTTTCGACCCTGAAAAACATGTTGATGGTTTGCTTCCAGTCAGAGTTAAAGAGCAGAGGCTGAGCAATTTAGTTCAATCCTTGCTTGTTGGTATCTGTGTGGCTGTGATGCCTGTTATCAAAAAGGTCCCTACATCTGTATTATGGGGCTACTTTGCTTACATGGCAATAGAGAGTTTACCAGGGAATCAGTTTTGGGAGAGGTTTCTTTTTATCTTTATTGCACCATCAAGGAGATATAAGTGAGTACCTAACTTCTCTCTGAGGTCTTTTGGTTAATCTAAAGATTGAGCATTGAATAGTCTACTTCTTGGAAGGTTAACTAAGTTCTGATGAGGGCCTAAAACTTTCGAAATGGTAATTTATGTCTGCAGGGTGCTTGAGGATGTGCATGCATCATTTTTTGAAACAGTACTGTTCAAGACCATTGCTAAATTTACACTGTTTCAGCTCCTTTACCTACTGGTATGCTTCGGCATAACATGGATACCAATAGCAGGGATACTTTTTCCAGCACCATTCTTTTTGCTAATACCCATCAGACAGCACATTCTTCCGAAGCTGTTTGAACCTGAACATTTAAGTGAACTAGATGCAGCTGAATATGAGGAGAGTGAAGCCCTTCGTTATCACCAGCGTAGCTTCAGATTGATGGTATGTACCTTATGAAGCATATTTTCTAGAGCATTGCATCAGTCTATTAAACTACTTGGTTTTTTTATTTTTTCCGGTGGACATTTTCTGTAGAGTTGAAGTCGATAATTCGGTTTTAGAATTTTTAATGCTGATGTCTTGATATTTCCCTTCCGTAAATACAGGAGTCTGAGGCAAATGTTGTAGATAGAGTGGAAGAGATTGAGGAAGATGTTGATGATGCTGAAATTTTGGATGAAATAACTACTAGAAGTCGTGGCGAATTGAAGCTCCGGCCTGTAAAATTCATACTTATTGTTGAACCTCTCTGGAACAAGTTCAATTCGTGTTTTATTTGATAAAAAAAACGCTAATACAATTTTTAGGACTTGTCTTATACAGTATTTCTCATACAATTACACTGGCTGAAAGGAAACTTTCCAATTCGACCCTTTTCAGGACTGGGGAAATTTTGGGATTTCAAAATTTTAAGAATGGGCATGTTTTAATGTAAATAAATCTCTGATTTCACCTTATTCCTAGGAATGGGCACTTCTATGGTAAACAGAGCTATGTGATAGATGAGATTGTATTGTGCAAGGGAAGTTTGAATTTGGTTGATGGATTGCTCATACATGTCCTCCTTATTGCAGGTTCACATTGATGATCGGAATCAAGTGGTCTAGATCTGAAGGAAAACTTACATTTCCATGGAAGGGCAACACCCTTGAAGGGCGTTTCAAGCTATTATAGTGAGTGCACACTGCATTTGTAAAAATTTACACTTGGAGAGTGTTTCTGACATAAACATATTCTTTAACTGGGATTATTCCGACATAAAGCACGGTGAACCGATATAAAATGGTTAACTCCTAAGATTTTTTTCCATAAAATAGGAGAATTCTACAAATTCTTTTCTGATATAAGGATAAGAGTTTCTGAAAGGATATGATCCAAGGAGGAGCTTAAATTGCTAAAACCAGTTATGGACAGGCGTGAAATGATATGACAAGGTTGATCTCTGGTCAATAAAATGACTGCCAAAGTCTGTGTGCCTAAGCCTTTTTAACTGCTGGAGATGATCGAAAAGATTGATTATTCCAAAAGAAGGTGAAACTATATATGGGCCTTTTCAGTTTGAGTTCAGCTGGTGTGTCTAATGAGG
This sequence comes from Picea sitchensis, assembly GCA_010110895.2. Taxonomy (NCBI): domain Eukaryota; kingdom Viridiplantae; phylum Streptophyta; class Pinopsida; order Pinales; family Pinaceae; genus Picea; species Picea sitchensis. Next base: position 11,064 of record SNQJ01S0084910.1, read on the forward strand.
ATGGAACATCACATAATATTGTTTAGTAGAATAGCAGTTTAACTATGGATCTACTAAATGTGAAACGATCTATGAGCCTTTTGAGTTTGAAGTATACATCATGTTAAATATTAAAACTGGTTCAATTGGTCTATAAAATGAGGATGGAGCATCACATAATATTGTTTAATAGTATAGAGGTATAACGATGGATTGATTAAATGTTTTAAGTATGAGTTTTTTAAGATTGAGGTTCATACGAAGGTTAGAAATTATGGAAATTGAAATTGAAATTTCCATCTGATCATTTAGAGTTGAAAAAGGCTTTATTCAAGTTAAAGAACACAATATCATATAAAATATAGAAGTAGTTAATGAAAATATTTTACAGAGGCAATTAATGAAAATAATTTATTTCAGTCAAAGAAATAATATTTTAGAAAATATTTTTGGTGTATTCTACACAACATATCTCATAAAGGAGGGGAAAGTTTAAAGGTCACCCCACAACTAACCAACCATTATGTTAGTAGGACAGATTACTCCCTTGTGGCTATCCCCATTGGCATAAGGATCATGGTATATTGGAACTTATATGTAGTTATGGACCTACACCAGCACCCAATGTGAAATAACACACATGAAAAGAGGAAATTTTACATTCATAGAAGCTATATTCCAAAACAGCATAAGAAAAATAAATTTAAAAAAACAAGTGCCCATCTTCTAGTAGAAATTGGTAGCTACCTTTTGTGATGTGAACCACTATGTAATGTACTTGGTTCCTACTCTCTTGAGAAACAAGGTATTTACCTATCGACATTGTCTCAAAGTAAATAGTAATGCTGAAAACACCATTGCATATCTTGAATCTCATTAATGTCTCAACGTAAGTATTCAAATGAGCCCCTTCAATAATAGAATAATAATGGAGCTTAAGCAAATATTCAAATAATAACAAAAGAAAGAATACTAAGTTCAGAAATGCAATTTCACACCATGATAACAATCACAAAATGAAATCCAAAGATGTGTAGTGGAAAATCATTGCTGAGAAGAAACTCGTTTCCAAATGCTATCTTGCATGCATATCAAGGTACCAATGTACAATATCATGTGATCAATATTTCCAATGCTATAAGACTTGGCCAAACTAAACATCCACTATGCATCCTAAGCTATTTCCACCAACATTGATCTACCACCTATCCACCTTCCTCTTAACCTTTCTCAATTTCAAGCTCATGAAATTCCCTCTTCTATCACTCAATGAACTCCTTTAGTTACCTAGTTGATTAGGAAAAAAATTTACATGAAATAGTGTAGTCATTAGAATACTAATGGATAGTGGTGCAATCCCCAATGTTTATTAGTGAAGGAAAACCATCAACAAGTGTGATAAAGTTTTTGCTGTCATACAATCCATCAACAATGTAGTCTTCCACATGACATCACAACCATATTGGTATCACAAACCATGGTTGTTGTTGGACTGTGATGTAATGTTGTCTAGGGGATACATCTATGGTTGTACAAAATTCCATGTCATGATGGTTGTATGATAGTCATAGGATCATTGTTTATGGGGTATTAGGTATTTATGATGATGCATCATTAAACTATAAGTTCCTTAATACCTCATTATTTGGCTCCACATTGTAATTATCCATTCACTATTTATAAAGTTAATTTATCATGCATTGGTCATGAGATTCGATCTCTCATATGATAGTTTTCTTAAGGAAGACCTCGTCAATCCACTAGGCATAGAAGAGGGTGGTGAAGTGTGTGTATGGATCACACATGAACTCCATACTTGAGAGTTCCTAGGTAATTGAATTGAGAGTTTTGTAGTTCCAGTTAAGAACTTCATCAATTAGATTGGCCAAGAGTGTCAATGAAGTAGTCATCCAATTCAAAGACATTATCCTAAGCTACTCTTTGAACTATTACCCCTAGGGTAATGGAGTAGCTGAATCGACCAATAGTAACAATATTCACATTATTAAGAATATAGTGGTCAATCATCATAGGAATTGGCATAATGTGTTGTTCAATGCTCTATGTGTTGATTTGGTGTTTATAGGGTCACTCCTAAAGTGGTGTTCTGGAATTTCCCCTTCTTCCTTATGAAAAGGAAGCTACTCTTCTATCAAGCATCTTCTTGCCATCGTTACAACTTTCCCAAAAAGTATTAGGAGATGAGTCAACTACCATGCAAACCATGATTAATTTCCTCCTTAAACTCAAGGAAGAAAGAAATAGCACAAAGGAGAAATTTGCTAACYARTAAAGTTTAGTCAAACATTGGTTCGACAAAACCAYTTAAAACAAATATTTTCAAGTAGACCTAGTACTAAGATGGCATACTACTTCCGAGTTGAAAGGAAAACATACCAATTTTTAGCCCCTATGGTTGGGCCTCTACCAAATTAGAGAGAAAATTGGCTAGGGAACCTATCATCTCCAAGACTTACAAAGATGCCATTTCTTCGAACCCACCAATGGCCAACATTTGAAGATGTATTTTAGTTACTTCATCCTTTTGGTAAATTGGCCTATATATAGTAGATTATTTCTTGCTTTCTACAATAGTAGTCATTTTATGCCTTGCTTCTTTCTTGCTTTCTTAGATTAATCTTATTGTCACCTAATTTTAGTTCGCTTGTTCTTCCAATGATTTTGTTCTTTTGGTTTTAACCTTTTTCTTTCTTAAATTAGTTATTCCTTACTAGTTTGCTTTGTTTTCCCTAAATGACGACATAGCCCCATTTCTCTCTTGAACTAATCTAGGTTTCTAGTTGCTCGAGCATAACTAAGCCTCTAGGCTAGAGCTGAATTTCCTTCATGAATAGCTAGGCGAAATAATAGCTAGAAACCAAATCAAGACCTATTGAAGTAGTTGCTTCAATTTGTATTTTCATGAATTAGTGTAATGAACGAGGTAGCCTACCTGGAGAAATGTACATAAACCATTGGAAGTTGTCTTTGTGAAGGGTGAAAATCATAAGTCTTAAGCTAAAAAGTGAAAATGTATAATTTTTATACTCAAACATGGTTAATTGTTAAAACTACAATCAATCCCCATAAACCTAATAAAGGCTTCATCTTCCCCCTCCTTATCAAATAGAGAAGAAATAAATTAAATAAAAAGGAAGTTAACCATAAGTAGGGTCATCTAGACAACCTCTATAGGGGTTATGGATGCCTAATTGGTAGTAGATCATTGTATGCAATGACATGGTGACTCCATTAGGGATATGGACACTCAGATGGCAATGGAGCAATACCTAAGGGATATCTTATACCCATGCTTGAGAAATATTACATACCCTACATTTAAAAGGCTTCGAGATCATGACCCTAATTCAAAAAATATATTATATGCTATTATTTAGTGCGAGTGTTTTTGTTCCTATGAAAATTTCAGTGGAAAATTGTGCATAAACCTTTGCATGCATCTACTAAGGATTTTTCTTGCCTACATGTTGAAAAAAAATCTCAGTGTGATTTATTGAGTTTGCCAAGTTGGTTTGAAGGAGAACTCAATGATTAGGTTATAAGACATGTTTAGATAAGCTTAATTTTCTCCAACCCTTGTTTATCTTCAAATGAGAGATGGTTTTACCGTTTACCTCTTTCATCTCTGGAGCAACTAAACTAGAGATTTAGAGATTTGTTTAGAGTATGTCTCTTTTTTTTTAGCCTTCAATAAGTCCCATGTCAAAAAGGCATGGGCCCCCCTCCAAGACTTTATTAATTTTTCTTCTCTAGGATTGCCCTCAAAAAAATTATCTAACTATAATACATCTCCATGTGGTTAGACCTCAAAAGGATAATTATGTCTTTCCTAGGCATCTCATGACAATTCTTATAATGTTTTTGATGTAGTTTTGTTGCATGCCTTTTTGTGGCAGTTGCAAAGTAGATAACATTGTTTCTTGTGCATTTACATGCATAAGGGTTGTAAGTGAGAACATGATAGGTTATCCATGTAGTTATGTCACCATAAGCATTTTTTTCATTGACAATGACAAAAGAGGCCAATATCTAGCCACATCTCGATCCAATCCTTAGTGTTCATTAGTCGATCTGACGATTTATAACCATTCAAAAAGGGTGACCCACTTTTCTGCGCAATCGATGCAACAATGCCATCGAATTTTTGCAAGCCCTGCTTTGCTCGCATCTTATGCACCTTTTAATCTATAGCAACATAGAAGATTCATCGAGGTTGCATAAATCTTCTTATGCTAAGGTAAGCCTAACGTTAATAAACCCAATGTCAACATTGTGCACCCAACTGACTCAAGTTTGCATTAATTGAAGTTGTCTTTGTCGAAGTTGTATTAAATTAGAAGCAATTAGAGATATTCCCATCGAGGAAGTTCCAAGATCGATCTTGTACACTCCTTGTTTATCAACATGCATAATAATCATATAAACCTCTTCTATGATCATGATTCATGGTCGGTGGAGTGATGTAGTATCTTTCCCCTATTGAAAGCCTCTTGCAATAATCTCCTTAAAATAGACGAAGCCTTTCATCAAGATGTGTTATGTTGGCGAAGTCTTGATTTTGCGGAATAAATTAGTGACCTCTGCCATTTGTTGTGGAGATTTATAAGTTTTCTACCTCTTTCAACCTATAAAATGCCTCATCTGTGATGATATTGGAAGTTGGTTACTCGTTATAAAGGCCTTGGATATTATTGAAGATGTTAGTTCTTGTGGTGTAGCAAACAAGCAGATTTGTGATGATATTGGAAGTTGGTTACTCATTATAAAGGCCTTGGATATTATTGAAGATGTTAGTTCTTGTGGTGTAGCAAACAAGCAGATTTGTGCTACCACATGAAACATGAAGGAAAGGATGGAAGACCACCCAAGCACACACATATTAATAAAAGGGGTAAAGAGAAGAGTGGAGTTTCCACTCAATTTTAGGGCTAAATAAAAAAACTATGGGGTAATGCAAAAGAGGGTGAAACTTAAAGGAAAGCCACTAGATTAATTAGGACGATAAATCTCTTTTTGAAGATAACTTATGGTTGTAGGTGATTATAATAATTCAATTAGGTTCTTGGTCAAGTTTGACTAGTGAATTAAATGAGGAAGGATGGCCAACTAACAAGGGTTAATTAGCCATCAATTATTTTAATGAGCTATAAATACTAATGGTGGAAAAACACAAGAGAAAGAGGAAGAGAACTCACCTGAAATTCGTTGTTGTATGTGATGAAGTTTTATTCATTGAAGTGGAAAGTTGTGACATGATACCAAGAGTGATCTACATCCCAGAATAACCCATGCACCTAGCTCCAAATTCCAACAAGAGAAGGTTTTCCTTCATCTCCAATACAAAGATAAATATGCAATAGAATCAAATAAACATTAGCTCTATTGTTGCAAAGATAAAACAATCACAATGAAAAGTAGAGAAATCCCAGTGCTCTTAGTTGGAATGATACCTTCCTTGAGGTTGCAAGGTTGAAACTTCAAAGGTATGATCGAAACTATGCCATGAAATATGTCATAAGATGAATTGATAAAACTTGCAAGATTGGAGCTATTCTAGCCAAAGGAGATTTTTGTAAAAGTGCTAGAGATGACAAATGCAAGTTGCATTGAGGTTTGGATAGAGGTGGGATAAGCTTGATTTCTAATTTGAGTGTATACCTTAAAATTAGGGTTTTCAAAGGTAGAAGAATTCCAAAGAGCTTAAAAAGGGAAATTTAATGGTATAAATAGGGAAATGAGTGACCTTAGAGCACATGAGAACTTTAGGTTAGCCGTTGGGGGGTTTGAGTAATGCATAATTGTTATAATGTCTTTGTTGAGTTAATGCCATGGATTTGGTATAATGGTACTGCAGGTTTTTAAGCACAAACAAACTCTTTGTTAAGCAACTTGTGGATTCGTGCTGATGGTACACTTAGCGCCAAGAGATCATGGATGGTTTAGGGATTTGACTCAAATTGACTCCCTAAATAGCAAGTCCAAAATGGGCTTGGGTGGCTATGGACCCAAAATAAAGCATCCTAAGTGACCATGGACTCTAGTGGGCAGTTTGTGCCCCCACTAGATCCATGAAGTTAGGGAATGCCTCATGGTTGCCTTAAGGGTCAAAGTGAATCAAACTGGTAACCAAGGGTTAGAGACTAAATGAAAAAAAACACTTAAGAATCTCACCTAAGTACTTAAACATCTCAAAGAGATCCCACATCTAACCCAAGGTGAAAAAGACTCCAAAAAAATGATCTATCACATAAAAACAACATTTTAAAAATTATATCATCATTAAATAAATTACATATTACATATGAATACAACACATACATAAATTAATCACACAATACACCTCTAGATAAATAGAGGTATGCTAAATAAAGGTATGCTAGTATCCAAATATAAATCTTATACAATACACATTACTTTTCTTATCCAAATTCTCACTATATAATAGGGAATATGGTGTGTTTTAATTCTATCCTTGTTCAAATCAAATGATTGCGGGTGTATCCAAATTCTGACTATAGAAAGAAAGAAAATGATTTTAACGTCCACGAGGTTAACAATAGCCCATGGGACAGACCGCCTCACACACTGATTTCTGCAATTTAGCCCTTTTCCTGTTCAACTTGATGACGAGCTCCCCCAATTTCTCCATTGTCCCCTCGCTGAATAAGTTATTCCAAGAGCTAGTTGTCAAGATATTTATATAGTTGTCCATGTCTTTGAAAGCTTCATACTCTAAAATGAAATGTTTTTTTTGTTTCCACTTTTTCGGAGGTGCATAACACACACACCCTTTCTTCCCAAGCTTCTTTTGGTCTTTTCCAATGCCCAGTTTCACAACGGAGTTGATGGGAATTGGTTCTTATTTGGGCAATAAGCATTTTGGCTCTCAAAGGTATATTGGCCCCGATGTATGCTTTTTGATGATGATTATATGTGGGATTAAACTCTTCAATATAATACTCTTTCTTTCTCCCGAGCCCTTTATCCCAAGTTCGCTTGTGGAACCTATCAATAAAAAAAGCATTTATCTATTTATTGTTTGTAGGGCACTTGTTCAAGTGGATATCCCATTTACTAAGCCATTTAATATTTCGTCTCATCCACGTCTTCTTTCTTTTGCACAATATGTCATTGAAGGCGACCTTAGGCCACCGACTATCTTCCATTTGCTCAATTTTTTTTAGATATCTTATGAGACACACCATAGCAATTGCTTCAATAGGAGCAACTCCCATTTCACTCAACATGATATCATAAGGGAGTGAACTTTTAATTTTAAACGTGTTTGTGATCAAGCATTTTTTAATCTTCTCAATTTGTTTCCACTGTAAGTAAGATGTGCTGCTGGCCCACACTTCACAACCATATAGAACCACCGGGATCACTAAAGCCCAAAGAGAGTTTGCATAGTCTTCCAATCCCATAGCTCTGCTTCTCTGCATCTATTTTGAAAAGCATAGAACGTTTTCCAACCTCCCAAAGTTCTTTTCTTTCTGCAACCTTCCCAGCTTAGATTTTTGTTGAAGTCAATTCCAAGGTATTTGTAGTCTGCCACTTCTTCAAGAGTGTTTCCTTCAAAGTAGAACTTATGTTGCTTATGTTTTAATTTTCTAGAAAAAATTACCACTTTCATCTTGCTAGTATTGACTTGCATTCCCACTGTGCTACAAAAGCGCTCAAGGGAAATTAGGTGTTCTTGCAACCCAAGAGCAGATTTAGCAATCAGAATAAGGCCATCTGCATACAAAAGAGGCCTTATCACAAAATCACCC
>SNQJ01S0084911.1:14095-24234 GCA_010110895.2 Picea sitchensis
GGAAGACACCAGTTGGTTGATTTCAGTATTGAAAGACACACCCTAGTCACCGGGAAGATCATCCATGTCTTTCATCATTCTTCATTGATTCCGCAGTGCTCCCATATTACGGGTATTATATTTTAGTTGCTTATTTGTATTCCAGCTAAGATCCTTTTGTCTTTTGATCTAGCCGAGTGTTGTTATTTTATTCAGTCACAATTGCTTATTTATATTCCAACTAAGATCCTGTGTATGTTGATCTAATCGAGTATTGTTAGTTATTCAGCTGCATTTGGCCATTTTGTAATCCACAAAGATATCACAATACAAACTTTGCAGTCCTTTGTCGCGTTTATTATTTGTATGATCATTTATATGCTGTAAACCTTTGATCCTACACACACATTAGCAACGTTTCCTAGACTAGCCGGTCATGGCAAGAGCATATGAGGCACCTGGATGAGGTATTGAGCATCATGGAGGCACAATCATTATATGCCAAAGAGTCCAAGTGTGAGTTTGGTATGATAAAGTTGTTTTACTTAGGTCACATCATCAGTGCACAGGGGGTACAGGTGCACCAAGAGAAGATCAGGGTCATTCTGGATTGGCCGACACCCAAGAACGTGACAGAATTGAGGAGCTTCTTTGAGCTGTGCAGCTATTATAGGCGGTTCGTCCGGGGTTTTTCTCAGCTTGGAGCACCGCTAATAGATCTTACCAAGCATGGGGCCTTCATATGGACCGAGAAATCATAGGAAGCCTTTGATCACATGAAGGAAGTCATGGGCACTTGTCCAGTGTTGGCACTACCAGAATTCACCTTGCCACTTGTACTAGAGTGTGATGCATCTGGTGAAGGGATCGGTGCAGTTTTGATGCAGGGAGGACACCCCATTGTATTCGAGAGCCAGAAGCTTAGTCAACCTGAGAGGTTGTACTCCATTTATGACAAGGAAATGTTGGCAATCATGCATACCTTGACCAAGTTCAGACAATATTTGGTGGGAAGCAGATTCGTGGTCAAGACCGATCACAACAGTTTGAAGTATTTCCTTGAGCAGAAGGACCTTAGTGAGCGCTAACATAAATGGGTGACGAAGGTACAAGCATTCAAATTTGACATAGAGTATGTCAAGGGGAAGAAGAACATTGTGGTTGATGCACTATCGAGGAGACCTGCTGCATGTTCTTTGATAGAGATTTCAACAGATTGGAAATCCCACTTGTTAGTGGAATATTCCAAGAACAAGTTCGCTTGTGAGGTGATGGATGGGAAGATATAGGATGACCAGTATAGGGTCATTGATGATGCCACGTTTTACAAGGATAGAGTCTACTTGGTTCCAGATTCGGAGCTTAAGAAGAAGATCCTCACCGTAGTTCATGATTCACCTCTAGCAGGCCATCAAGGGTTTTTCAAAACCTATAGACAAATGAGAGAGAGGTTCTGATGGAAGGGCCTCAAACAAGACATTATGAGACATGTCAGTGAGTGTATGACTTTCCAGTAGAACAAGTCAGATCATGCTCTTCCAGTGGGGCTACTTCAGCCACTCCCCATTCCAGAACAGAAATGGGAGAGTATATCTATGGACTTCATCATAGGTCTACACAAGGTCCAGGGTAAGGACTGTATCTATGTAGTGGTCGATAGATTGACCAATTTTTCTCACTTCTACGCCATACCAACAGAGTACAGTGCAGTTCAGGTAGACGAGATTTTCTTCAGGGAGGTCTTCAGACTTCATGGGTTTCCGAAGAACATCGTCAGTGACAAGGACAGTTGGTTCATAGGGACATTTTGGAGAGAGTTGTTTCGGTTGGTGGGGACATAATTGACACCTAGCACCATCTATCACCCTCAGACATATGGGCAGACCAATATTTTCAACAAGTGGGTTGAAGGGTATTTGAGGAACTATGTAGGAGGACAACAAAGAATGTGGGTAAAGTGGTTACATTTAGGAGAACATTGCTACAATACCACCTTCCACATGTCCATTGGTATGACACCTTTCCAAGCATTGTACGGATATGATGCTCCCACTTTAGTATACTTGGTCTTCGGGGAGATAAAAGCTCCCAAGGCCAAGGATTGGATCATAGAGAGTCAGGAGATTCTCAATTTGTTGAAAGAGAACCTGCAGATGGTGCCAAACTGACAGAAGATAAGTGCAGACAGGCATAGGATAGAGCGCATCTTTGAGGTTGGAGATTTGGTTTTCTTGAGACTCCAACCCTACAAACAATCATCTCTGAATAAGAGTGGGGGTGAGAATCTCAAGCCCATATTTTATGGTCCTTACAGGATCATGCACTGAGTAGGCGAGGTTGCTTAAGAGCTAGAGCTTCCAGAGGGGAGCAAGATTCATAAGGTGTTCCATGTGTCTTGCCTCAAAAAAGTAGTGGGACAATTCATTAGCACATCAAAGGAGCCTCCCCCGTTGGATGAGGAGGGAAAGTTGGAGTTAGTTATGGAGGAGATTTTGGAGTTCCAAGAGAGGAAACTAAGGAGCAGGGTCATCAGAGAGTGTTTGATCAAATGGAGAGGGCTTCCAGTAGAGGATGCTACTTGGGAGAGCGAGAAGGTGTTGTAGCACCCTGGGCTGTTATTGCTTGAGGACAAGCAATTTCAGGAAGGGAGGATTGTAATGTTCCTTTCCAAATAGGATCTCCAGAGAGGAGGCTTAATGGTCTAAACCGCCCCATCAACCTATAGCCAGGGCCAAAGAGGGGTAAACAAGGTTACTAGAGGTCACTCCAGCCATAGGTGTTATATTCGGAAAGTGACATTAAACTAAAAAGGGTTAAAAGCGCTTTTAAGTCATTATGAGCTAAAAATAGAAGTCAATAGTGAATTAGGGTTTCAACAGTGATTTAGGGTTTTGGAAGTCAATAGTGAATTAGGTTTTCAGCATGATTTAGGGTTTTGGAAAGCTATAAAGGAAGGGTCAGCGACCTAATTCATTATTATGCAGATTATGACTTGTCATTGAGGAGAGGAGGCACATCTCATGAGAGATAGTTCAGTGTATTCCAGGAGGAAGACACCAGTTGGCCGATTTCGATGTTGAAAGACACACCCTAGTCATTGAGAACATCATCTAGGACTTCCATCATTCTTCATTGATTCCACAGTGCTCCCATATTCCAGGTATTATCTTTTAGTTGCTTATTTGTATTCCGGCTAAGATCCTTTTGTCTTTTGATCTAGTCGAGTGTTGTTATTTTATTCAACGATAGTTTCTTATTTGTATTCTGGCTACGATCCTTTGTCTATTGATATAGTCGAGTATTTTTAGTTTATTCAGCTACATTCAGCCATTTTATAATCCAAAAAGATATCATAATACAAACTTTGCAGTCCTTTGTTGCGTTTATTATTTGTATGATCATTTATATGATGTAAACATTTGATCCTACACACACATTAGTAGTGTTTCCTAGACTAGCCAAGTTAGGAACATTACATACATCGTGTCCCCCTTCGTTCTTCTTGATGAATTCAGTGTATAGATCAAAACCGTTGGGACTGAGCATTGCCGCCATGTCTGGGAATTTGAACACCGAACCCAAAGTTGTGGTATTACTAGGATGCACAGGAGGCACAACTGACGCAGAATCCATATGATGCAGGAGCATCACTCCAGCCAACCATGCGCCATCTAGTCAGCCCAATGAGTGCATTCAAAGTGCACATTCAAGGAAGAGAGGCGCCAGTCCTATCACATTTTGAATTTGAAATTGTATTAAATGTATGTAAGGCCGGTAGAGCCAAAGCCATGCCTTTGAGCAGGCATTAGGTAGAAGTAACCTTGAATGGTTGTAAATCTAGATCTAGCTTTGATCTGAACTAGGCAGCCCATTCAATGTAAAGTTAATGTAATTGAATAGAGTAGGTGAGATGGAGGGAAGAGCTTGAAGAACCCTCTCATGTAAAAGATCTTGGATCTTATTTTGGAAAAGTAGTTAGGAGAGCTCTGCGTGAGAGTCTGTGAGAGTAGCACAGATAGAGAAGAGATGAGAGCCGAGACTTTGTTGCAGTCCGAGCTCAACCCACATTGTAAAGAGGCATTTCTTGATTAATACAAATAGAAGCAATTTTTCCTGCATGATATTCTGTGTGTGATGAATGTCTTTATGTGTGGATGATATTCTGTAGATGTATGCTATAGATGTGTATTTGCAGGTTACAGGAAGAAGCAGTTGTCTGTTGAGTTCTTTGATATTCAGGTCTGGGTTCTTTGAGGCTTCATCCATGAGTGCATGACATAACACTGTGGGTTCTGAATGCCAGTGCAAGGAGTGCACTTCTGAATTCTGTGGATTCAGAAAAAGACGTGCCAGGAGGGTGCACCAGCCGAAGTCATTGGCTCAAGGAGGAAACCTCAAGGTTGTTGAACACCTTAGAGGAGGAACTGTGTAGAGGAAGACACAGTAGAAGACATAAATTCTGAGGAGTTCTATAAAGCTCTGCCAGGAGGGCATTGAGCAAGTGCAAAGAGTGCACAGGAAGAACTCTTTGAGTTTAGAGGAAAGAGAAGTGTCAAAGAGGACCTTCACAGGGTTGTTAAATACCCTACAGACTCAACAAGGAGTTGCTTGAGCAAGAGATTTTCAAGAGGGCATCATAATTTCCATCTGAGGGAGAGAAAAGGGTTAAGTCCCTTAGAGGTCTGAGCAACAGAGAAGCTCATGATAGATATCACTTTTGAGTGCAAAGACCCTGCAAGAGGTTGCAGAGGCTAAGAAACCTTTGAGGTTTCAAAGAAGTAAAGGAAGCTTAGGAGAAAGAGTGCCTTGGTGCATAGAATGATAGCTGTAAGGAGTGCAGAAGTTGGGGAAAACTTTCAAGGTTTCACAGTCCCGAAGCTCAGGAGGAGGATCATCCCAAGAACGCAGGCAAGACCAAGGATATAGGGTTCGCAGAGAATCAAAATCTAATACCTTTGATACTTGGGAAATCTTCCAACTCGGGGAGAAGTGCAAGCTTGAGGGAGGAGCTACAGCTATCGTCGGATTCGGAGGAAGGCGCACGAAGGTTAACCTCTGGGAGGTTGCACGGGAGAGAAGCTGAAACAAACGGTGGAGATACTTCATGGAGAAGTGTCGGGTTGCCATGAACTGTCAGATCTAGAATAGATAACCGATAACCATCGAATCTTCGAGGAGCTGCACAAGATTTAGTCTCGTATGCACAAAGAAGAGGAACCATGAAATCCCAAAAGGATCAAGACCGTCCATCGTTGAAGAGGACGCGTGGCGGTAATCTGAGGACCCATCAGGCTTTCATATATCGGGAGTCCAAGAGGTAAGAGTCGGGAGGGAGGAAGTCTCGACTCACGAAGTCCCGAAGACATCAAATCCGTCCATCTAGGAGGATGCATGTCACGAGATCCTCATATCTCAGGGATTCGACATCAGAGAGCGGAACAAGGAAGTCTTTTGACTTCACGACTTGCGAAGTCCCGAAGGAATCGGGATCATCCATTTTGGAGGACAGGTGGCAGAGATCTGGGTCATATCGCGGATTCGGGTATCATGAGCTAGGAGGCAGAGGCCTTTGCTCTATAAAGTTTTTTGTCCCAGATCGCGATGCGATCTGAACCATTGATCGAGGAGGAAGGAGAGCCATGAGATCTGGCATCTCGATACATCACATATCAGAGGTTCGGGGTTTGGAGGAACTTCCTTTCGACTGTAGAAGTTGCAAAGTGTCGAGTGCCAAGGGCTCGGGTGAACATACGTCACGTCCATCATGTGGGGACCGTGTGGTTGACAGGTGGACACTCATCGCCTGGGAAGGAGTCAACATCCTGTTGACTTATCTCACTTCGGAGATTCGCTAGAGGAGAGCATGAGAGCTCGACACCCCAACTTGCAAGATTGCGAGTTGCGAGAAGTTCGAAAAGGAAGTCAACCATCACCTCTCGGGGTTTCACAAAGGGAGAGTGTCAAAGTTCAACACTCCAACTCGTGAGGTTACGAATTGCGAGTAGTGCGAAAGGGGAGTCAACCCATCGCTGACTTATCGCATCTCGTGCATTCGTGAAAGAGGAGAAGGAAGGTTCAATCCTTCAACTCACGAAGCTGTGAAGTTGCGAGAGGTGCTAGTTGTTATCCCTAACCAATGGTCACTGGTAGAAGCGCTAGCGAGAAGGGGCTATACCCGTATCTTCATCTTGGGTATCGGGAGGTTGGAAAAGAAGAGTTGAGGGTATTCGACTGACGAACTCGCAAATTGTGAGTTGTGAAAGGCGCTTGTGCCCAAGCCAGTTGTGGTTACATGAGGGTGAAGCTCGCGCCTAGTGCTAGTTCGCACAGGTGGAGTTTCCGAAGGACCTGTGGATTCGTTGAAGGTTCCAGAGGGAATCAAAGGAGGCACTTCGTCTCAAGAATATTTGAACGATCTTGTGAGCGGATCTCGGCCCAAGGGTAGGGGGATCTGCGCCAAGTGGTATCAGAGCTTGACTTTGTTTGTATATTGCAGGAAGAGGAGGCAGAGAAGATAGAGGAAAACACTTTGATACACATCAAGTGGTATCAGAGAAAGACTTTGTTGTATGTTTCAGGCGAAGGAGACAAAGGAAAAGGAAGGCAGAGTGTTGAAGCTTTGTGAAGATTGTTGCAGGTATGCAGCAGTTAAGAAGACAGTCAGAGGACTGTAGGGGATGCCAGAAGCACTCAGGGTTGCAGAGTGGCAACAGGTTTGCCAGGAGGGTAGACAAAAGGCAGGAAAATGGCTATTGAAGGCCATAGATGAGGTGGAAAGAAGATCCATCAACAGCCAAGCAAAGATGATATGGATAAAGAGTTGACCAAGATCAGAGCGAGCATGGAGGAACTTGCATTGTAGATGTAGTAGGATGCAAGATCACATTGGGTGTATGAATGGCCCGTGAATACAAAGGTAAAATGGCCAGTCAGGGAATTGGTGGCCAGAAGACAGTAGAGGCTGATGAGAGGATGGCTTAGGCATGTTGAAAGCCTCAGGGATGAACCGATGGAAATGGTTCATATATGTGAACCAAAGGCTGGGATAAATCTCAGTGATGAGGATGAACTGAGATCATTGGATGATCTCATAAACTGCCAGGAGAGTAGAACAAAAATTCCCAATTGCCAAGAGGTCAATGAAATGAGGTCGTTGTGGGATCTCGTAGAGTGTCAGGAGGAAAGTGAGGGAATTTTGCATTGCCGGGGGGGCAATGAGATGAGATCACTACGAGATCTCATAGACTGCCAAGAAAGCAACAGAGAAGAAATCCCATACTATCAGGAGGGCAAGGGAGAGAAGATGAGCATAGAGATGAGTTCATATCAGCAAGGACAACTGACAAAGAAGGAGGATCAGAGGAATCTTCTGATGATTGGAGGAATTGGGATATTCCTACCACATCGCCCAGGGGAGGCAAAAGTCTGTGTTGTTGAAGCAGCAACAGAAGAAAGACAGCTAGCAGAGACTATCATGGAAGAAGAATTGGAGAAGATATCAAAAGCTGCTCAAGTAGAAGAAGGAAATGAGCATTCCGAGGAATGGCTCAAATTTTTCAGCTAGGAAGCTAAAATGACTGCAGCACTGAAGCTTGCAATAGGAGAAAAAGAAGAGGAAACAAACATCATAGATTTTGCTGAGCTATATCAAGAGTTTGAAGCCCTGGAGAGAAGAGTGAAGGTGTAGGGCATGCACATCCGACAGATCAGGTTGGAAGCAGATGAAGGTGAATTCCAGTCTGGGGATCAGCTGGAGGGAGCTGGAGATACATCAGCAGGAGAGTTGGCAGCAACAACACTGTCACAGGGAGAAGCTGAGAAACAACTCAGTAATGAGATTGCAGAATTAGAATCTGCCACAGAGTGGCAAGTTAAGACCACAAGAGGTGGAGGAGATGGCATGGGGGATCATGATGATATGCCCATTTGCAGAGAATAAATGCAGCCGAGGAGACTGCATGAATAGAGCTAGCCACTAGAGAAGTTGGACGAGGAGATAGAACAACTCAAAAATATGATGTTGAAATCAGCAAAGGAGATCAACAGAGGGAAGTTGAACAATAGAGAGACTGCAAGGGAAGCAGCAGCAAAGAAGAAACAACAACAGAGAGATGGAGCAGAGATACATCTCTAGAGGAATGTTTGGGATCTAGGTGGATTTCAACATCGGCGTTGGCGAGCTCATGAATTTTTCACAGTAGAGGAGTATGATGCATGAGCATCACTCCAACCAGCCAACCCACTTAGCGCATTCAAAGCATGCATTCAAGGAAGAGAGGTGCCAGTCATCTCACGTTTTGAATTTGAAATTGTATTAAATGTATGTAACGCTGGTAGAGCCAAAGACGTGCCTTTGAACATGCATTAGGTAGAAGTAGCCTTTAATGGTTGTAAGACTGGATCTAGCTCCGATCTAGACTAGACAGCCCATTCAATGTAAAGTTAATGTAATTGAATAGAGTAGGTGAGATGGAGGGAAGAGATCGAAGATCCCTCTCATGTAAACGATCTTGGATCTTATTTTGGAAAAGTAGTTAGGAGAGCTCTGCGTGAGAGTCTGTGAGAGTAGCGCAGATAGAGAAGAGAGGAGAGTCGAGACTCTATTGCAGTTCGAGCTCAACCCACATTGTAAAGAGGCATTTCTTGATTAATACAAACAAAAGCAGTTTTTCCTCCATGATATTCTGTGTGTGATGAATGTCTTTATGTGTTGATGATATTCTGTAGATGTATGCTGTAGATGTGCATTTGTAGGTTACAGGCAAAAGAAATTGTCTGTTGAGTTCTTCGATATTCAGGTCTGGGTTCTTTGTGTCTTCATGCATGAGTGCATGATAGAACACTGCGGGTTCTGAAAGCCAGTGCAAGGAGTGCACCTCTGAATTCTGTGGATTCAGACAAAGACGTGCCAGGAGGGCGCACCAGCTGAAGTCATTGGCTCAAGGAGGAAACCTCAAGGTTGTTGAACACCTTAAAGGAGGAAATGTGTAGAGGAAGACACAATAGAAGACAAAAATTCTGAGGAGTTCTGTAAAGCTCTGCCAGGAGGGCATTGAGCAAGTGAAAAGAGTGCATAGGAAGAACTCTTTGACTTCATAGGAAAGAGAAGTTTCAAAGAGGACCTTCACAGGGTTGCTAAATACCCTGTAGACTCAGCAAGGAGTTGCTTGAGCAAGAGATTGCCAAGAGGGCATCAGAATTTCCATTTGAGGGAGAGAAAAGGGTTAAGTCCCTTAGAGATCTGAGCAACAGAGAAGCTCATGATAGATAACACTTTTGTGTGCAGGGACCCTGCAAGAGGTTGCAGTCGCTGAGAAACCTTTGAGGTTTCAGAGAAGTAAGGGAAGCTCAGGAGAAAGAGTGCCTTGGTGCACATAGCGATAGCTGTAAGGAGTGCAGAAGTCGAGGGAACCTTTCAAGGTTTCATAGTCCCGAAGCTCAAGAGGAGGAGCATCCAAAGAACGCAGGCGAGACCAAGGATATAGGCTTCGCAGAGAACAAAAAGCTGAGACCTTTGATACTTGGGAAATCTTCCAACTCGGGGAGAAGTGTAGGCTAGAGGGAGGAGCTACAGCTGCCATCGGGTCCAAAGGAAAGCGCACGGACGTTAACCTCTGGGAGGTCATGTGGGAGAGAAGCTGAAACAGATGGTGGAGATACTTCATGGAGAAGTGTCAAGTTTCCATGAACCGTCAGATCTAGAATAGATAGACGATAACCATCGGATATGGGAGGAGCTGCACGAGATTTAATCTCATATGTGCAGAGGAGAGGAACCACAAAATCCCTAAAGGATAAAGACCATCCATTTTTGAAGAGGACGCGTGGTGGTAATTTGAGGACCCATCAGGGTTTCGGATATCGGGAGTCCGAGAGGTAAGAGTCGGGAGGGAGGAAGTCTCGACTCACAAAGTCCCAAAGACATCAGAGTCATCCATCTAGGAGGACGTGTGTCACGAGATCCTTGTATCTTGGGGATTCGGCATCAAAGAGCAGAACAAGGAAGTCTTTTGACTTCCCGACTTGCGAAGTCTTGAAGGAATCAGGACCGTCCATTTTGGAGGATAGGTGGCAGATATTTGGGTCATATCGCGTATTTGGGTATCGTGAGTTGGGAGGCAGAGGCCTTTGCTCTACAAGGTTTCGAGTCGCAAGATCAC
>SNQJ01S0084911.1:71176-96157 GCA_010110895.2 Picea sitchensis
ATATGTCGTAATTCTAAAATACATAGGTCTTTTGTTTCTACTGCATTTTTTTATTTCCTCTCCCGTCTACAAAAAAAATTATATTATGCACACATATATGTTAGGAACTAAAAATGTGAGAGAAATAAAAATTCAAATAATGTAGAAACATGCACACATAAATCACCCAAGATTTACCCTAGAAAACCCTTACGTGAAAAACCAACCAACAATAAATCTATTATTTCCCTTGGCCAAATCTATCCAAGCCAACCAATGTCTTGGCTATGAACAAGTGATCCTTCACCACTCAACTCTTGACAAATTACAATGGAGCATCACTATGCTTTTATAGGCTTTAATTACATGTAATCCATAGGCTCAATACCACGGGTCACTAGTACCATGTCCCAAAACCACCATTGTTGACTTGAAAATTTTGACTCTTTCACTTAGTCAATTTTATCCTAACATTCCCCCTTTAAACTTGACTTAGGGTTTCCCATGACCAAATATAGCCAAAACTCTCTGAAAGTCAAGGTATTCAGGAATCCCACATGCTCCCCTATCACCTAGGGCTACGTCTAGACTTTACCGGGGAAATTTCAAACCAAGTGTATGCATACCTAAACTTATCTTACAATTGTATGCCCATTTACTTTCAACTCCATCAAAATTTTAAATTGCTTTTTTCATCATTTATATCCTAGTTCTTATGTCCCCATCTTCTCTCCTTTCCATTGCATCCCGACACTTTTGTCACAATCCTCTCCCCTTCACATTGCTTTGAAATCCAATTTGTTCTTTCATTTTCTCATAGAGCCTCACGACCTCCTCCAACAACCGATTTTGTGAATCGTTCAACATCGCATTTACACATTATATCAAACACTTTGTGTGCATCCTCCAAATTGTTGAACTTGGCGTACATATCCATAAGAGTACTCTCACTCTCCATGGTTTTTGTTATTGATCATCATGCCTAGAAAAATTCTAGCATCATCAATGTCTTCCAATTCATTCATCCCAATGTCAATGGTTCTCTTTATGGTTCCTACATAAAACCCTCTTCTTGGAGCCAAACCACTACTTGAACTTCATGATAGTCTTGTGCAACAACTAAAATCGCTCTCATAGTAGTTGTAAAATTGTGGGAGAAATAAAAATTCCAATAACATAGAAACATGCACACATAAATCACACAAGATTTACCCTAGAAAACCCTTATTGGAAAAACTAGCCAACAATAGATATATTATTTCCCTTAGCCAAAGCTGGTCAAGCCATCCAATTTCCTGGCCTCAGCCAAGTGAGGCTTCACCACTCAACTCTTGAAACATTACAATGGATCATCACTATCTTTTTATAGACTTTCATTACATGTAATCCAGTAGCTCAATACCACGAGTTACCAATACCATGTTCCTGAAACCATCATTATTGACCTAACAACTTAGACTCTTTAACTCGTTCAAACACTATAAAAAAAGATCTATATTAAAAAAAAATTGATTGATTATGTTAATACCCTCAAACCTCAATCTTAATGATTAATGCTTGACTTTGTAATTTCAAAACTTCAATCACTTTGTTGAATTTTTAAAAAATCTAAAATTAACATTAAAAAATTGAAAAAAAATAGTAGCAATGCTCAAGAATCGACTATTATAAATTATTTCAAGATGTTATATCATTTAGATACTAAACCAACATCTTAACATGAAAATATGAATTGTATTTTAGAGGAAAAATAAGATACTACTATTATAAAAACATTTTTGTGAGTTATACAAAATTTTAATAAACAAAAGTTATATATTATAGAAGATAATTCATTTTCCTACATTTCATCTTTTAACACCATATTCTAATAAGTTGTGCATGTTCTTGTTGCAACTATCTTGTCATGAGAGGGAGACATTACCTCGCACCAACCCAAATATAGAAACATTTTATAATTTATAATCTAAATATTAAAGAAAAATGCCTTGTGCTATTCTCCTCATAGAAATTTGTCTTTACCCCATCGAGAGTGTGGCTATGACTAGATAGCTAAGGTAATATCATAAGTTAGCTAACATGAAAGACAAGAGGCTTCTTAAGATTGCTTCAAACTCTAGTGAAAGACACCTATAACTTGAGAGGGACATAAGAGGGGTTGGCATAAATATCCCAAGTCTTAGTTAGACCATTGGGGAATAAAGGAGGAGGTTAGTTTGCATAATATGTAGAATATTGAGA
This sequence comes from Picea sitchensis, assembly GCA_010110895.2. Taxonomy (NCBI): domain Eukaryota; kingdom Viridiplantae; phylum Streptophyta; class Pinopsida; order Pinales; family Pinaceae; genus Picea; species Picea sitchensis. Next base: position 73,397 of record SNQJ01S0084911.1, read on the forward strand.
CCATTAAAAACACTATCAGGTCTAAATTTAAGGAGAATTTGTTGGGCAATAAATAAATAGAGGATAAGAAAAAATTAAGATACTACAAATACATCATTAACCCCAATATCAAAATTATTTGTCTAGTATAGCTAGCTTAAAGAAGAAAATCAATATTACTAAAATAAAAACAAATTCTCATGAACTACAAACTACATAGTGAAAAAGGGTACTAAACAATTCTTAATATATTGTGAGATGAAATAGTTTAGTTTGTCATATTTGTGACATTAAAAATGGAGATGATAAAAAACACTCTTAGAATGTTCTTTATATGTTGAATATTTAGATCTCAAAATATTTGTAACCCTATCAACATTCCTAACCTATCAACTCATCAAAACTATAAAAAAATTCTTAACCTATTTACAATCTCAAAATATTTGTAATAATATCAACATTCCCAACCTATCTACTCATCAAAATTATAAAAAAATTCTTAACATATCATATCAACTCACGAAAACTTAAAAAATTTAGAAAAACTTCTCTTAAATTTATATAACCTAGTAACCTTCAAATTTATAAGCATAGCCCAATGATACAATCACATAGTTACATAGAGACACTATGTCATAACGTTAACAATTTGCGGATATGATCAGCCGTTATAAGAGCACAGATTCAAGAAGTGTTTTCTTGACCAATTTTTTGGTTTCCTTGTTGGCAACGCTGAAGCCATCCCGGTATATGTAGAGGTGGTGGAGACCTCTAGTTATATCAAATGCATGTTTCCTCTCGCAGGTGTGGGAATATTGCTGTTTGGTCTGAGAAATTCCCAATTTAATTCTCGGATTATGTCATTGATCATAGCGTTAATATGATTGAGAGCATCTTCCTCTCTTGATTCAGGATTGTCTTTCATATAACACGATATACAGGAAGCTTCTTCTCCACGGGCCCTGTCAGCCTGTAATCGCCATTCCAACGACATTATCATCATCATTATCATCATCAGTGGGCATTATCTTCATCAGTCATCCAATTCAAAACCAAACCACTTTTAAAATAAAATTACAGAAAGTGATTGGTAGTACCTTGTAGCAACGTGTGTAGCCTCGTAGTCGAGGAAAGGAAGGAAGATGTAAAATCATTGAACCTCGATGGAAAATCAATTCCCTTCTAAATGTAATCGGGAAGCTGTACATCCAACGTGAGAATGGGTTGCAATGTCACTACGCGATAAGCACAACTAATTTTCCCATTCTCATAATACTCCTCAAACGTTGGCAGGTAACCTCTATAGATCCACTTTGCTTCTTCCATACACGAATCAAAATAAGCCTCCCACTGCACACAGAAAACAAATTAACTAATTATCAGGCTATGTTAACATTGTCAGAAAGAAATATTTGTTTGTATGTATGAATTCTTATTGTATATGACTCCATCCAGGCTTTCGAACATAGTTGAGCGTGTCTCGCCCTTGAGTCTTCTCCGCCTCTTGCGCCAATCCATTCACGGTTTCAAACACCACCATATACAGTTCCTTCATGTAGTCCGGAAGGTGCGCTCTCTCAGAGGAATCCCATCTGTTCATATGTGATTAGACGAAGAATTACTTTTGAAATCAATTATCTCCTTCAGAGGCAATATAGAGGCAAGAAAATATGCTTCAAATTCATTGAATTTATCATCACCGATGCCACCTCTTAACTGCCGCTGTGAAGAGTTCGAGTTTGTCCATCGTTCCGAACGTGTCCTAGATGTCGTGCTGAACCGTGACAAGATGAATGCAGAATCTTTTCGTCTCAATCGAAATGCAAGAGCCACACGACAATGTTGAGCGAAGGTCAATTGAGGAAAACCAGGGTGTAGAATTCCTTTATAAACTTTCAGAACCTCTGAAATGAAATGAAATCCTTTATAAACTTCCAAGAACAAAGAGATCATGTACTTTGAAAGAGTTTTAACATTAAATTACATATTTGAATTAAATGTAAATGGCAATTTGGATTCGACCATTACTGATTTATTAATAATATGTGGATACTAGCACAGTCACATAATTGTGGCTGATCAATGCCAAAAAGCTACATAATTGTGGCTGATCAACGCCAAAAAGCTGATTAGATGAAAAGAATTCTTAAAAGAATATATTAAATTTTATTATTGATTAACAAATAAATGATTGAGCTTCATTTATCTGGTGTTAATATTTTAATTTCTGTTAATCACTTACGTGGCAATCAGTCAGCTATCAAAGTAATTTTTAAATATGATTAGGTAAATGTAAAAAAATAAACACATAAACAGATGTCTTTATAATAGCTAGGAAGTTAATGATTAAAATCACATCCATTTATTTTGTGTGACTACTAAGAATATTCCAACCATATTTAATCATGTCCATAGAAAACTTATTAAACACTAAACCCCTATTAAATCTGCCCATTGTCAATAGGTGTACGCCTTTCGGCGTAATAAACGGAAAGACAACGTGTATCCGTGTAGTCGAAGAATTCGAAGCCACAACACTATCTCTCCCACGACCAATGCCTTTTTCGTTCCAAGAACTGCAGGCCAACATAATTTCAAATAATTTCTCGGAACAAATAATGATGAAAAAGCTGTGGTAACTGACCTGTAAACATAATCGAGTGACGCTTTTATCTCATTTTTGAAATGTCTATCGATCCCCAAACGTTCAACGCTGTCGACCGTCCAAAGGTGTTGAATGAGATCGTTGAGGGGACTGATTAATACTGCATCCTTCATAGACATTTGATGGAACATCTCCTTTACTTCCGAAGTAATTCTATCAGCACGTTCACCGTAAGAAGGTCCCTTGCCCATATTACATTAAACACAGTAAATTAGAGGAGAAAATGAATCCATTATTTAATTCTGAAGAAAGAATATCCAGAAGAATAAATTCATCCTAAGCATGTCTTCCATATCATACATTCCATCTGACCATTTTTTTTAAGGGTAATATGTTGTGCTCAAGTTCAACAGAATCCCCACTGCAAACTTGTCCAAAACCTAGACATAAACACAGAGTCTCTATTCGAGATGATTTTCTTTGGTAACCCATATAGATGAATAACTTCAAGTAGAAACATTGTTTCCACATCAGTGACATTGTAAGTTTGTTTCCACATCAGTGACATTATAAGTGTCTCTGAATAGAATGAAATGTGGACTTTTGGTTAGTTTATCAACTACAACTACAATGGCATTGTTCCTTTGCGACGTGAGTGGCAATCCCACAATGACATCCATAGAAATGAATTTCCATTTGAACACAGTAATGTTATGCAATTTTAAGAGTCATGTCGGGTGGTGATGAATGACCTTTACTTGTTGATACTCAAGACAGAGTCACGTCGGGTGGTGATGAATGACCTTTACGTCTTGACACTCAAGACATTTACTCACAAATTAGAGTACATCACATTTCATGCATACCCAAAAGAGGTTCTTCTTCATGTCTACGTACATCTTCTTCACACCAGGATGGGCATAGTAAAATCTATAGGCTTCCTCAACGATAGTGCTTCAAATATCCTCTTCATTGGGAATGTACATCCTTCCTTGAAATGTCAACAATCCATCCAATTCAAGGAAATATCCTTCGAATTTAGGTTTGAGTGCCTCTCATTTTGAAGTGTTGAAATGTCAGCAATCCATCCAATTCAAGGAAATATCCTTCGAGTTTAGGTTCGAGTTCCTCTCATTTTAAAGTGTTGAAGTAACCTTCAAATACCAACTATCTCTAAGAAAAACACTTGCTCCCTCATTCGAGTTCCTCTCATTTTAAAGTGTTGAAGTAACCTTCAAATACCAACTATCTCTAAGAAAAACACTTGCTCCCTCAAATTGACTTTTATCTTCAAGAAAAACACAAAAACACTTGCTTCCTCAAATTGAAATTCCAAAGTACTCACTCGGGAATTCTCTCCATCGCCTCTGTTTGACATTTAGGTCCCTTTTAATGAAGAAATGTTTCAAGATTCATGATTTGTTTTAAACTCAAAGCTTTTCTCAACAAAACAATTCCTCCAAATCTTTAGAGCTAGCATCACAACTACCAAGTCCCAATCATGCATAGCATAAAGCTTCTCATTTTGTGTCATGTTCCGAGATGCATGTGTTATCACTCCCTCATCCTGCATTAACATAGGACCTAACCATTTATTTGAGGTATCCATGCATATTGTGAAGACTTTATCCATATCAAACACTCATAGGATTGTCACACTGGAGAGTAATCTCTTGATCTCAACGAATGTGACGTTACATTCTTCAGTCCACTCATACTTGTTCCCCTTGCACTACAAAGTAGTGATCCGTTTCACAATATTTGAGAATCGCTTGATAAAACTTTGATAATATTCACCTAGTCCATGAAGCTTTACACCTCATGAAATTTTTTTCGCACTATCCAATCCATTATGGCCTTCACCTTTTTTAGGTCCACCAAAATCCTTTCCCTTGAATCATATGACCAAGATAATGAATCTCTTTATGAAATAAAGAACATTCAAACAATTTTCCATACAATTTTTTTTATTATTTTAAACATCATAACACCTAACGACAAGTGTTCACTGGGTTCCCTTTCATTCCTAAAATAGACAATAATATCATCTAGAAAGACATACACAAACAAGTCTAAGTATTTTAAGAATACAATATTCATGAAGTTCATGAGTACAACTGACTATGAACTCATAGTTCCCAAACTGAATATGATAGGATCTCTTAAAAATGTCACCTTCCTTAATTCTTCACTGAAGATAACCTGATCGTAGATCATTTTTTGAGAAAATTGATGCTCCTTTCATATGATTATAGAGATCATCTATCTGAGGTATTGAGTACCCATTGTTCACTATGGCTTAGTTCAAATATTTGTAATCTATGCACAATTGCAAGTAACTATCTTTCTTCTTAACAAATATTATTGGTGCACCACAAAGAAAAATATTGAGCCTAATGAGACAAAGTACAATAATTCCTCCAACTGCATCTGTAACTCATGAATTTCTAGAGCCATCATCCTGTAAGGTGTCTTAGAGATTGTATCACCACCAAGTTCTAGATCGATAGTGAAATCAAGTTCCCTTTTAGGATGTAACCATAGAAACTCTTTGGGAAAAACATTCTTGAATTATGATAAAAATGGGTACTTATCTAAAGAGGGTTCCTTTCCATCACTTATCGCCTCTAGTATATACAAATGACACCCTTTCCTCATGCAACATTTAACTTTCATTTTCTAGATGAAACGTAGAGACAACTTCCTCTTAATACCACAGATTTTAATTGACCTTCCCTCATCATATTTACAAAACATTCTGTTCTCAAAATAGTCTATAAAAGATCGATGAGTTTCTAGTAAGTCCAGACCAATAATTAGATCATAAGTCCCTAGGGCATTGATGTACACTTTTGACCTAGTTGTACACACCGCTAGGTCCACAAACATTTCTCAACATTAGGTCATGTTTCTCTCTTTATCCCATAATCCATATTGACCTATTTAAGGTCATTGTGATCATGGACTTCCAACTTGCATTTTATTAATGCATATCATGAAATGAAACTATCTATTGCACCATAATCAAATAAGATTTTAGTTTTGGCATTGTTTAGCGTACCTGATAACTCCACCATAGTGGATCGATGTTCAACCTAACAATTATTAACAACTACATAGATTAGGTGGTTATTTCCTTTATTACCTATTGAGGCTTTCCCTCCACTATGCATGGTGTCAAATTGTAACTATGGGCAGTCACATTAGTAATGAGGTTCCTTGCACCCCCAACAAGTAATGTGGTATGGAATTTTCGTACTACTCTGTGGAGCCTATGAAATGAGTTCCTTTCCTTGGAACCCCTACCCATTCTATCTATTCCTTATCAATTCCTTGGTCTCACATAAGTCCCTCATGATACCTGAGATGTTGCACTTGTTTCCATTGTAACAATTGTCGCAACTACTTTAGGTGCAAATTTGTTTCCATAAGGAGGTGGATTTGAATTTCCTCCCATGGAGACGTTTTAAGGGGCCTTCCTAAAAAATACATCTGACTGTTATGGAATGACATATCTGATGCCCCCTTTGATATTTAATTTTTTTTTTTCATAAAGCGCATTTTCAACTACTTCAACAATTGAAGACAATTTCCACATTCACACAAAGGCCCTTATTTTATGATTCAACTCATACACAAAACAATCTACCTATGATATATTTGTGTCCATGTATGAGACATAATTTACCATCTTTGTGAATCTTATCTCACATTCTTCTACTATATCTCCTCCATGAAGTAGAGCATGAAAGGCTCCTACTTGTTGTTATTCATATAATGTGAGTAAGTACTTTCTTCAAAATCTCTCCTCTGGTGATTCCCAAGAGATGGTTTTCATAATGTGGTGCAACTGTTTTTCCAAGTTTCCTCGCAAATTCATGGCACTATATCGAAGCTAAAACATGGTTGTTTTGGATTTTGAGGTGGAATCATAATCCCTTAGTGTGAAGAACCTTGTCACGCCTCTTAAAATTCCTTTATATAACCCTCAAAAAACTCTGGGAGATTGATTTTTTGAATCTCCCTAGTAATTTCCTCAGGAAGAGGTCCTTGCTCTAGGTTCCTCAACCTTTCTAGATTTCCCTCCCTAGATGGCAAGAGCTCAACTTGCACACCGAGTGTTAGGTTTCCTTTGACCATCTCATTTATTATCTCAAGAGAGAACAAGTTGCGATTCAACTCAAGTGATGGTGGTGGTAGTGCTAACATCAATGGTTCTAGAAACAACGTTCCCCAACTGTAATTTCCATGCATCCTTACCATATTGAATCGTCGTTTCTGAATCAAAACCCAAGTTTCATTGGCAAGGATCAATGCACTCTAAGTTCTACCTATACATGTGCACATGTGCACACACATGCGTAGGTATAAGTTTCTTTTATATTTGTTCATAACAAGTAATCACTTAAGGAAAAGTAGTTATAGTTTAGGGGGTTACTAAATATGCATCTATACTTGATTAATTTACGAAGCTACCCTACTATCTCCTTCACATTGCTAGTTGCACCAGTGGTACATTAGGACCATTCGTTCCTATTGTTTACGACATGAATTTGATTCGACTTGGTTTTTTTTATGGGTTTTAGCTTGGCCTTGATTCAATAATGGTGAGGGATCGTTCACAGACTCTTGTAATCCATGTCTGGGTCCTAATTTTGTGTTTTTTTTTTTAAATTATTATTGTTTATATTATAATTTTTATTATTATTATTATATATATATATATATATATATATATATTAAAAAGAGGGTTTTATTTGGTGGAATAGGAAAAATCGTTTTTCCACATATCTAAGTTTTATTTTGCTTAATTTATTTCTTTTTAATATAATCTTTAAGACCCTTCACAAGGGCTTAATAATTATCGACTCTATACTAAATTTCTATTATCCAATTTGACATTGTATTTTAATAAACATAAGTTTATGAACGTCTTAAAGTTTTACTTTTGCAAAATTCATATAATTTCTTAATATTCTATATGTAATCGAAATAATTTCTATATATTTTATTTACTATGTAAATTTTTTTATAGCAATTTTAATTTCAATTTATAATCACAACATAGTTCATTTAAAAGTTTCATAATTTAGTAATTGAACAATAAATCATAAATGATAAGAGTTATGACAAGGGGGAATATACATTTTCTTTCTATTTGATTTAGTCCCTTGGTATAGCTCCAATTAGATATTCTTCTCTACTAATTGGACTTCCTAAGTCAGATTTAGCTCCTAGCAAGTTAGGAACATGTTCTTCGGTTATCTAAATCTATGAAACCTTTTGGGTTTCCTATCACTAGATGCCCAATGTAAGAAAACAACATACCCCGTGAATATCTCAAAATTCAATCTCTTTCATTGTTCATAGTTCATAAAGTTGATAATTTTTCACTTCTCAAATTCTCTTTCCTTTAAACCCAATATTTTTTCCAAATCTTGTAACCCCCTCTCATTTCCTCAAAATTCCATTTATCCTTCACTCCCTCTTCCTTGTTTGCCACGGGGAAAATCCCCCTAAACTGGGTCTAATTCTTAGGCAGCGTGATAACTCCCTTTAAAAAATGACTTATCTTTAATCTACCCCAAAACAATCTAGACTAAGTGATAAGAGAGAGGGAAGAGAAGGTTAAGAAGAGCACCTTGAATCCTTTCATTTGATGTAGACATATTCCACTTGTTCTTGTCTCTTAGATAACAGATCTTCGCCAAAGATGACCTATTACAGACCAAGAGCACAATGCAACACCATATATTATCTCTAGTAATCAATTAAAATACTAAATATAGATGCAAATGATCAAATTAGATAAGAACATGTACACATAAAGTTTTGGGACAAAGATAATCTCTTGTATTCATTGACAAGATGAAAGGTTACAACCTTTTCTTACAGACAATGCTCCATGAACAAAGTCCGGTCTCCTTTGTCGTTACTCCAAGTGCAACAATCCCAACTAGGATTCTCACAACCCACATGACAACATAGGGGGGAAGGAAGGGTTGTATAGGGAGAATGTATGGAAGGGAAAGATGAGGATATATCTCAGAGAAAGATGTAAAACTTGGGATATGAGAGGGAAAGGATTTTGACAAAGTTTTCTTATTCTCTTTTTCATGTGTCTAAATGACTCCCCAAGACCTTTTTTTATATGATAAAAATATGGTTATTCAGTTTGGGGAAGGGCTACAGGGGGTAAATACCATATATTAAATTAATCCAATTCCAAATTTACCCACTTTTGAGGGGCTTTCAACTTTAATTTATTTATTTTTAATAAAAAAATTAAATATTTAATTTTAAAAAAATGAATAATGAAAAATAATATAAAAAACATGTCAGATGGGGGTAGTAAATATTAAGATAATTAATTATTTATCTGAAAATTAAAAAAAATGTGGGATTGCCACCTAAGGGGGTGGTGAATATTACAAATTATTTCATTTTAAAAATTAATTAATTTTCCATGAGAGGGTGCAGTGTCACCTCTCTCAAATCCTATAAATACTCAAGGACCCACATGGTATTGGGGGCCTCGAGAGTAATGATATGATGCCAAAATGATTCTCGAGTATGTGAATTAAATCTCTAGGTAGCTTGGCTTGGTTTAGTAATATTTGAATGTATTATCTCTTTATTTATCTATCTGGATACTATATGTGAGCTCTTAAGCTTGGAATTCCAAGGGGATAAGTTCTCCTTGATAAGGTTGGGTGGTAATCCGGTTTGTCTTGAGTTGGCAAGTGGAGCTTCTAAAAGGGGAAAATCACTTGGTTTTAGGTAAATGTTTAGTTCTGAAATTTAATTGTATCTGGTCAATTATTGAGTATTATGTAATATTTATTTTAGTTGACATTTTAGTAACCAAAGAACTATATGGCATACATGAAAGTAATTTTTATGCACGGTTAAAGGAAAACAATATACTGTTAAAGATGAAATTTTTCTCTCTTCTTCTTCTAATTCTTTCCTCATTCTACATGAATGAGAAATTTAAAAGATGACCTACCAAAAGGTTCCAAAATTTTGACTATCTTTGTTTAATAATTTGTAATTATGATTATCATAGAAATGTTTTCCGTAGCATGATTTTTTATTACTCAAGTTAATTTTGAAGTTTATTAATTTACCAATTTTATAGTTGATTTATTAATTTATTGCGTTCATGTAATTTTCCTCATAGATAGTAATCTTCCCAGGTATGATTAGTTTCCATAATTACATGATTAGTTAAAATGATTGTTGTAGTCTATTTGCAAATTTGTGAGAGAATGTATTTTACAGATCATACTCTTAAACTAATATTCCTTTCTAAGCTTTTAATACTTACAATTCCATCCAATCACCCACTATTCTCTCCATTTGGACATTGGCTTCCCCCAACTTATGTTCTTATGTAGTATCTCTTGTGAATGCATTTATTATATTTCTTAATAGAATGTGTATATTGAATTATTATTTATAATTATTTATGTGTATATTTTCACAACCAATTACAGTTATTTCTAGATATTATAATTATGTGTGTATATTTTGAAATCTGTTATGCAATGTATTTACTATATTTATGAATAGAATGTGTATATTAAATTATTATTTATAATTATTTATGTCTATATTTTCACAACTATTTATAGTTATTTCTATGTTTGTGTATTAAATAATTATTTATAACTATTTATGTGTATCTTTTTGCAACTATTTATAGATATTGTGGACATTATAATTATTTATGTGTATATTTCCATAGCTTTTATGGGATGTATTTACCATATTTCTTAATAGAGTTTGTATAAGTAAATATTCAAATTCATCCCAAATCAATACATTCATATGATTTCACATTCTGCAACAAAGATTTATGTTGCAGTGTGGCTTGTAAAAAAAACCAAGTAATGTTTAGTTCTCAAGTCAATATTTCACATCATATGCACTAGCTTTATTTATACTATTAGGATTGTGTAGAAAATGTAATAATGGGATATCTCAAAATTAAACTTGTTTTTTTTCCAATTAATGAGAGAGGTAACCAACACAGGAAATTGTTTTAATGAAACAATAGAACGTGCTATAATTATTTATAATTGTTTTCCTCTTGGGTTAAACCTAGCCCGAAGTTTAATTGAACATAAAAAGAAATTCCAAATGCATAGTAGATGTGTCCTCCCAAGTAGCTGAACTAGGACTATACAGGTCCCATTGGACCTTTACCTGGTATGCCATGCGATGCCTGAGTTGTTGAATGTGATGGTCCAATATACAAATTGGTTTTGCCTTCGGAGCCCCCTAGTCTGTTACCTACAAATGATGCCAATCTAAAATATGAGAAGGATCATGAACATGTTTACACATATGATCAATATTGTGTAAAGATTTTAGAAAGGGGCATATGATGAAGAACTGGCAGTTGAGAAAGACAATATGCCATAGGTCCAATCTTTTCTAAAATCTCAAAAGGTCCCAAAAAATGAGGAGATAATTTAGATCCCTTTCCAAACCTAATGGATATTTTCTGAGGTTTTAATGGAAGAAAGACAAATTCCCCCTCTTAAAAAATACGGTCCATTCTATGCATATCAACATAGCTCTTTTATCTATCCTTCACCTCCTTCAATATTTTCCTTATATGAGATACATGTTCTTCCATTTATTGAATTATTTGAGGTCCTACCAAGATTCTATCTTCTAGTCTATCCCAACTTAGCGGTGTTCTACAAGGTTTTCCATATAACAACTCATAAGGTTCCATATCGAGAGAGCGGTGATAACTATTATTGTAATAAAATTTCACTAGAGGAATATATTATTCCCACTTGGTTTCTTGATCCATCATAATCATTTAGATAATATATTATAAGATTTGATTTACTCTTTCATTTTCACCACCTGTTTCTGGATCATAAGTTGTACTAAAATTTAACCGAGTTTGAAGGGTTGCATGAAAACTAGTCCAAAATCTACCTGTGAAAACATATTCCCTATCTGATATGATTTTCTTAGGCAAACCATGAAGTCTAACAATATCCTTGATAAATACATGTGTTATCTCAAGGGATTTGTAAGTATCTCCAATAGGTATAAAATGAGAACTCTTTGTAAGTTTTTCCACCACCACCAAAATTGAGTTCTGCCTCCTTACTTTTTCAGGTAATTCAACAATTAAATCCATAGATATTTCCTCCCATTTGGACTCTAGAATGCTATGTGGTTGCAAAAATCCTGCTGGATGACTATGCTCTACCTTGACTACCTGACATTCCAAACACCTTGCCACAAAAATAGATATATCCTTCCTCATGCTAGTCCAAAAGAAAGTTTTCTTTACATTTTCATACATCTTTTGAACACTAGGGTGGTACATATATAAAGAACGCTGAGATTATTTCATAATGATCTCACGTAGTCCATCTCGATATGGAATTAAAATTTTCTTCATGAATCTCACCATTCCATCATCATCACAAGAATATCCCTCCATCTTTCTTTTGCAAACATTTTTCCCATATAGGACAACTCTAACTTCCTTACACAAATCATCTTCATCTTGTTCCCTCAAAATGTGATCTCATTGTAAGAAAAACAAGATCCTGGAGCAATAAAATAAAAAAAATGTGGAAATATAACACAAAAGATACACAATACAATAGAGACACATATATATGTGGTTCACACAGTGTGGGCTATGTCCACTAGAGAAATTGTTAGGTCCTTCATTTATTATTATCCAGCAAATAAAGGGATACAACCTACAACACATGAGTTGTAACTTCTTCTTCCTTCTCTCACAATCTCCTCACTCAGAATACAATATTCGCGATGATACATAGCCCCAATACATTTCCATCATAAAATAGGGTTGTCTTCTAGGGGAAAAACCCTAACATAAATTCTACCGTCAGATTTGCGACCTTATAATGAACGATCCAGATTTACTATGAAATTAATATATACATTTACACAGGAAATTTTCCTTCGGGGGACCGCTTGCCTCCGGACCTCGCAGGGTGGGGTAACCCCCCCTGCACTCCCCCACATGGAGGAATGTACATTATTCCAAGGTGTAAATTATTCATGGGGTATAAACATGACTGAAAACAAAGACATCTGAATTAGGAAAATAAGCAAGCTCCACAACCAACAATCTCCCACTTGGAGACTGATCTCAACAACTCCAACGTTGTTATATATGATGGGCTATGATCCTTATTGGAACTGCAACTGACCAACTGAAACTGACCAAGAACTAAGTTTCTCCCTGGTTACTCCCTTTGTTAACATGTCTGCAGAATTCTGGCTAGTGTTTATCTTTTCCAACTTCAAATGTCCATCTTCCAATACGGATCGTATGAAATGGTACCTAAGATGTATATTCTTAGTATTCAAATGTAAGGAGGAGTTATTTGCAAGATGAATGACACTCTCATTGTCACAGTACAACCTGTTATTCTCCTGCTTCTTTCCCAATACCTCCATAAACCTCTGTAACCAAATCATCTCTTTACTAGCCTCTGTAGCAGCAACATACTCTACCTCTATTGATGAAAGTGCAACAACCTTTTGCAGTTTTGAAATCCAACTTACTGTTGTTCCACCTATATTAAAAACATACCCTGTGGTGCTCCTCCTACTATCTTTATCACTTTCCATATCTGAATCAACATATCCATGTAAAACAATGTCTGAACCTCCAAAACATAATTCATGATTAGCATTACCTCTCAAATACCCAAGAATCCACTTTACTGCCTCCCAATGTTCTTTACGTGGATTGTTCATATACCTTCTCACAACTCCCACTGTATGTGCAATATCTGGTCTTGTGCAAACTGTCACATACATCAAGTTGTCAATTGTTGATGAATAAGGGACCTTGGGCATGTATTTTATCTCCTCGAGTGTTTTAGGAAACATTTCATTAGTTAATTTGAAATGGTTGGCCAAAGGTGTACTAACTGGTTTTGCATTCTACATTCTAAACCTCTCCAACACCTTCTCTATGTACTCACTCTAAGATAATGCCAATTTGAAATTTTCATGTCCCTTGTTATTCTCATACTAAGGATTTTCTTTGCAACACCCAAATCCTTCATTGCAAATGAATTAGCTAATTTCTTCTTGAGAAAATTTATATCTTGCATATTAGACCTTGCAATAAGCATACCATCTACATACAATAGAAAGATAATATAGCCTCAATTTTCTAGCCTTTTAAAATAAACAAAATGATCAGAATGACATCCACTATAACCTTGTTCTGTCATAAACCTGTCAAACTTCAAATACCACTGCCTTGGATCTTGATTTAGGCCATACAAGCTCTTCTTCAACTTGCATACCAAATTATTCTTCCCTTTGACCTCATACCCTTGTGTCTACTGCATATAAATTTCTTCCGCCAAATCCCCATGGACAAAAGTTGTTTTTACATCTAACTGTTCAAGATGCAAATCTTTTGTGCAAACCCCTTTACAAAAATTCTAGCCTTGTACCTATTTTTTCCTCCATATTCTTCCTTCAACTTGTAAACCCATTTATTATGTAATGCTCTTTTTTCTGAAGGAAGCTAAACCAAATCTCAATTCTATTTATTTACCAGGGAATCCATTTCCTCTTTCATTCCTTGCTCCCACTTTTTTTTAGTGTCTACCTGCATTGCCTCTTCATAACTTTCTGGTTCACCATAATCAGTCAACAATAAATAATACAATGAAGGATAATATTATTCTGGGGGTCTACTTAACCTGGTAGATATTCTAACAACACTTGCAGGAGTTTGAGGTGCATGTTACTTCTGTTGTTGTACATTTTAATTTTATGGTACCTTTGGAGATTCTTTTTCAGTAATCTCATCAAACATTGTGTATTCTAGTTTTTATTTTTCTGGTATCTTTCCCTACAATTGATCTTTGTACATGACCTTCTCATTGAATATGACATCTCTACTCCTAATGATTTTGTGATTTTCATAATCCCATAAGCGATAACCAAAATCATTAACACCATATCTAATAAAGGTACACTTATTAGATTTTGCCTCAAGCTTTGTTCTATTTTCTTTATCAATATGAACAAATGTTTCACAACTGAAAGTCTTCAAAAAAGAATAGTTTTCCTTTTTACTTGTCCATGCCTTGTCTAGAATTCCACCATCCAAAGAGATTGAAGTTCCTTTGTTTATTAAGTAAAAAAAAATATCTACAGCATCTTCCCAGAACTGTAAGGGAAAATCACCATGCAATCTCATACTCCTTGCACGCTCCATGATTGTCCCGTTCATCCTTTCTGAAACACCATTTTCGTGTGGTGTTCCTAGAGTTGTCTTCTCTCTACGAATCCCATGGTATGAACAATAATCATCAAACTCCTTGCTACAATATTCACCTCCATTTTTTGATCTAGGACACTTCAACCTTTTTCCTATCTCATTCTCAACCAAAGCTTTCCTTTTCTTAAAAGTATAAAAAACATCAGATTTTTTTCGAATGCAATAAACCCAAGTTTTTCTAGTTTCATCATCAATAAAAGTAACATAATAACAAGAGACACCAAGAGATGATACCTGAGCTAGTCCCCATACATCTGTATGCAAAAGCTCTAACCTTTCACTCTTCTTTTCTTTTCCGACTCTGAGAAATCTAACTCTCTTATGTTTTCCATAAACACAATGCTCACAGAAATCCAAATCAATTTGTTTAATATCTGGCAACAAATTTCTTTTGTGACGTATATAAATCCCATTCTCACTTATGTGTCCAAGCCTATGATGCCAAAATTTTGTATCCACTCCTCTAGAAACTAAAGAGATATAAGAGTCAGTATTACAAGTACATAAATAAAATTTGCCTACCTCCTCTCCTTTTGTTATCACCAATGATCCTTTGCTGACCTTCCACACCTTATCTGTAAATATGGATATACAAACTTCACTTTCCAACTTCCTTATTGAAATTAGATTTTTTCTTAGATCTAGAACATGTCTTACCTCTTTCAACAACCATTGGTTTCCTTTCCTTTGCTTTATTTTTACCTTTATCATTCCAAAACTTTTGCATGTTGCATCATCACCCAAATGAACCTATCCAAAATCACCTTGAACATAATCTAGAAAATGTTTCCTATGGGGTGTGGCATGAAAAGAAGCCCCTAAATCTACTACCCAAGACTCAAAAATATTATCTATAGAAAGAATCAAAGCATCTTGTAACACATCACCTGTTACATTTTATTCTTGATTTTTCTCCTATTGTCCATCTCGTTGTTTCTTTGGAGATTTGCAGTCTTTCTTCAAATGTCATTTCTTCCCACAATTCCAACACTCTATCTTTCCAAGTCTGGATTTGGATTTTCCCTTCCTAGAATTACCATGAGTTCCTGAGCCCTTTACTCCATCCTTTTGTCCTCCCCTGTTCTCCATGTTCAATGAATTACTTGATGTCTCACATGTGCTTTTCCTTCACATTTCCTTGCTAAGGATAACACCAACAACATCATCAAATTTTAAAGTCTTTGAACCAGAGACAGAGTTACTTACAACCATGACCAAGCCATTCCATCTTTCTCGCAATGAGCACAAGATTAGAAGAGCCCTGACCTCATCATGAAACTCCACTTTTACAAAACTTAGTTTATTAGTAACCATATTAAATTCATTTAAATGATCTGCAACTGACCCACCTTCTGACATCCTCATATTAAATAATATTTTCATTAGAAATAATGTATTGTATGCGGAGGGTTTTCCATACAGTTTATCTAATGCGTCCATCAACTCCTTCATTGTCTTTTCTTTCAAAATATTGAAAGTCATCGATGTTGTGAGGCTCAGTCATATCGTTCCTAGAGCCTTTTTGTCAAGAATCTACCATTCTTCATCCTTCATGGTTGTTAGATTCTTTTCTATTCCACCCAATGGTAGGAATATATCCTTCTGATATAAATAATATTCCATCTTCATCTTCCATAACTGGTAATTTTGGTTGTTAAATTCCTCAACCCTAAACTTTCCATATTCCACCATTTCTCCCACTCGAATTAGGAAGCCTCTTTTCCTGCGAGTTACCTTTTCTCTCTGATACTAGTTGTTAAAAAAACATGATCGAAGAGAAATAAAATAAAACAAATTTGTAAATATAACACAGAAGATACATAACACAATAGAGATATAGATATACGTGGTTCACCTAGTGTGGGCTACGTCCACCAGATAAATTGCCAGGTCCTTCCTTTATTATTATCCAGCAAATGAAGGGATACAACCTACAACACATCAGTTGTAAGTTCCTCTTATTTCTCTCACAGTCTCCTCACTCATAATACAATATTCGCAATGATACATAGCCAAAATACATTTCCCTCATAAAAGAGGGTTTCCTTCTAGGGAAAAAAAACATAACATAACTTCTACCATCAAATTTTCAACCTTATAATGAATGGTACAAATTTACTATGAAATTACAATATACATTTGGAAGGAAAAATTTCCTTCGGTTTCTTTTCCCTCGAACTCGTATCAGGGTACTCTATCCCTTGAACCCTTGCTTGCCCCCAGACCCCATAGGGAGGTAACCTCCCCCTGCACTCCCTACATGGAGGAGTGTACATTCTTCTGAGGTGTAAAGTCTTCATGGGGTATAAAGTAAGATAATCAGGCTCCACAACCAACACTCATAAATAAACCTTCAAAGGAATTACCAAAAATATGTGTGGTCTTTGACTAAGTGCATCAACCACTTTATTCAAAGTAAAACCTTGATGTAAGTTATATCAAAATCATACTCACTTAAGAGCTTTGACCACCTTCTTTGTCTAGCATTAAGATCACTTTGAGAAAACATATGTTTCAATCTGCTATGTGATGTCTTTAATTCAAATTTCCTACCCACTAGATAATGACAACAAAGTCACGAATTATGAAATATGGTTGCTAGTTCGAAATCATGAGTTGCATAGATTTCTTCATTCTGTCTTAGTTTATGAGAGGCATAAGAAATAACTCTTCCATATAGGGATATTAATACACCCAATCCCTCCTTTGATGCATCACTGCATACTATAAATTTCCTATCCATATATGGTACCTTTAGTATTGGAGATGAGGTCAAACATTGCTTGAGTATGGAAAAATATTGATCACACTCATTTGTCCACTTAAACTTTCCTCCCTTCCTAAGAAATGAAGTAATTGAGTTATCTATTTTAGAAAATCATTCCACGGATCTTCTGATGTATCCTTCCATACCTGTGAAACTATGCACTTCATGTACATTAGATGGTGATTTCCATTCAGAAATAGCATCTATATTTGTTGGGTATACAACTATGCCTTAATTAGAAATAAAATGTCCAAGATAATGGATTTCTTATTGGAGGAAAGAACATTTTGATATTCTTGCATAGAGATTATTTTCATGGTTTAAAAATGTGCACACACTTTTATATAAAAAACACATACATTCTTTTATAATTATAATGTGTGCACACTTTTATAACTAGAATGTGTATGCATTCCTTTGAATTAAAAAAAAGGTTGCAGTTTAATTAAAAAAAAAATGGTTGTTCAGCATGATCCAAATCCCATGATACAACCTGAGTGGGCCTAATGGTTAAGAACATGTGTTTCCTCCTTGGAGTTCATAGGTTCAAATCCATAAGGGGGTAGGTGTTAAATTAAAAGACTATTTTATGGTGTGACGGTCAACCTCACGAGGATATAAATCCCCCTACATTTTTAGAGAGATGGTACTCCTCTTTTTGTTATGAAATTATAAACAGAAACATAACAAAGTCTGAGAAGGACCATACTTTTTGAAAGAAAACATTCTCATTCATAACAATACATGATATTTGGACCAAGTATCTTTTAATGAAAATATATACAATATGTTATAGAATACATAAACCAAATGAGTATGATAAATATAAAGATTACATTTCCATCACAACATTCATCAATATAGTAAACAATATCCACGACAAAAAGATAAGAAAAATGGACCACATATAGAAGAGAACTTTAAATGATTATTTAATTAAACACAAAAAATATTATGATGGATAAAACATTTGGAATATCACTCTTTAAATCAAAGTCTTTGGGAATACAATAATGTAGTATCCAAGTAGTTCGCTTGGAATCTAAAAAAATAATAATATAAGTATTTAAATAGAAAGTAAATGTCTTTAAAGAAAAAATTTGCATTCTCCCTTCAAACAAGACTGGGATGGGTCTCCCGTGGACCATAAAATTAAAAGACCTGGAAGACAAGAGGAAAGAAATCAAGGGTCAACCTATTTTTCACAGAATACTAAGAAATAGAATGTAGTATGATGAATGAATGTGGAATAAGAAAATACTTGAAAGGGAGGAACAAATTTGCTACTTGACTCATTGTGATGGAAATCTTCCATAACCTTTTACTTGTTTGGAGGTGCATGTTTTGTAGATGCATGTGGTGGAATAACCAATACAACTATTTCTTGACTTTTGGGTTCAATAATCTTGACTACTTCTTTCTTCAACCACTTCTCGATATACTCCTGCAAAGGATCTATGGTAATCTCATTCCTGGTTTTAATTTCAAACAATTCATTTTCAAATTATCTCAGATCCATACCCGATTGATGCAACATGTTATCAAATTTGTCATTTCTATTGATATATCAAACAAACCATTTTTCAACTTCTTTTATAGAAAATTATATTGTTTTGTAAATTCATTTTCTCGATCTACCTTTAATGCATTAAGTTGTCTCATTAATGTTTCCTTTGATAAGAGCATTGTATCCATCATTAAATTAGGACCATCAAGTTCTTTCAAAATATTCACAAGTTTAAGGAGAAAATCACTTCTATTTTTATTTTTTAAAACTCTATCTCATTTATCAGTTCTTTCAAATCTTTAATTCTTCTTAACCAACATACATTGACCTATTTCATCCAAAAAGTAGAAGGAGTTTTATATTATTTTTTGAGGCTCACTTAAGCTCGAAACGTTTGCTAAGAATGTACTCCCAGCTTCCCTAAGAAATCCTTCATCGTTATCCAGGTATTTCTGTAGATATTCCTTGAAATTTTGTGTTCTTGATGAAAAACTGGAAATATTTTGAGCAAGGTCCAAAATTTCTTTAATTATATCGATTCTTTTATGTATTGCATCATCAACGTACTTTCTTATTTCTTGTAATAAACTTGAGGAGCCTTTACATTTACTATTTATTTCTAGAATGTTTTCTAACACAAGTGTGGGTTGAATTGTATTCAGGGGATCTAGAAATAATGGTCCTCGCATTAAGACCGCTTCTAGTTATCTTATCTTTTGTTTCAATTCTAAATTCTCCCTTTCCATAGTATCAATAGACCGATTCAAATATTTTCTAGTTGTACCGTGGAATTGTGCAATTTTCGATGGTGCAACCCCATAAAAATCAATTGACGATTTCCATCATTCTGATGGATTTTTATTTTTTGTATTGACCTTTTCCAGTAACAATTTCTTGGATTCATAATTGTAGGTTGTGTGGTGAAAAGTAACAGATTCCACGTCAAATATTTATGGTTCCTCGGTAATTAGGGATTCAAAAATTTCCCTGGTTTCCATTATTCTATGTGCATACCAGCTTGGTTCTTCAATGAGCTCATCAATATCCATTGCTTGTGGAGTTTCCTAGGTTTCAGTTATGCTCAACCCTGTTGTTGGTATATTCATTTTTCTTTTTACAGAGGTATACACAATATGAGATTTTTCAAGATATTTCCTTGGTGGGTATTTATCATCACCATCATGTGAACCTCTGGTTGATTCCTTTCTCATTTCAATACCATTAGTACTATATTAAAGGAAGTTGTTAGTGAATTAGGGTTTTTTTTTGTGACTTCCCTACCATATTGTCGATAGCCTTCATTGGTGCTCATTATTTCTTCCATGTTATCTGAAACTTGATATGTTGTCATTCCAGGGAGATATAAATTACGCCACCTTCTTGAAATTGTTCAACTTTAGTGAAATATGAAGAATAGACAACTAATTCCATATGTGTAGAGAAATTGTTATTCGAGTCAAAACCCTTAACAAATTTGGATTCCTTTAAGCTCAAATGGTCATGATGGCCTGCAAGTTTGTCGATATGGGTTATGTGATTTATAATGAATTATCCAATTTTCCATGGCAGGGGTATGAACTATTTTTTCCTCCTCTCGTAAAATAAATGGGCCTAGGTTTTATGCTGTGTGCAAATTTCCTCGGAAAAGAAGTCTACTTGATACATAAAATGGGATAAGAAAAGGCTTTTATTCACCACCAAACAACCTAATAATAATAAATTCCTTGGAAGTCTCATAAAATCATTTCCTTGAGAGAAAGGTGGTTGCTTCAAGAGATAGTCTTGACATATTAGGGCCAAAAATAAACTTTTTAAACTCTGAAATGAAATAGTTATGAACTGATTAAAAGTTATTTTGAGTTTTATGTCTATACAAATCCAAATACCATGCATAAACTAGTTCCACCTCAAAATCAACGTTATTTTTCCTTGGGAAGTCTTCAAATACATGGCCATAAGTAATGGCACATATGAGGTAATAAGTCATATAGAATTTTTTATTCATTTTCAAAATTTTCAGTTGGAAAGAAACTTCACTTGAAATAAGGTAACCCTAGTCTATAATGGCTTTCTCATGCAAAGAAAAATGAAGGGAATATATAATATTTCTTAGTACAAATACAGTATATTCCAAACCAATAATATAGGAAAGAAACCATGCAAACTCTTTGTATGGGTATTTTAGTGGAGTTACCTCAATCTTGGAAATACCAGAGTTACTGTTTGGGTCCTCCAAATAGTTTCTTAGAAATATCTCCCCTCCTCTATGTTTTTTTAGAAATTCATTGGCCTCTTTACTTTTAAAATATAAGGTAGATGTAGGGAGTCATAGCATTATGGAAAATGCTAAAGGAGATAAAGAAAATGGTTTATGTCCTTACAACTGAATTATTCTTTTCTCGGAGTTGAACGTATATGCAAACGATTAAACAACTTCTTTGAAGTCTATTAATTCTCTAACAAAACTTGATAATCCTATACCTAAATTCCAAATTAAATTCGTCTTCTTATTAGCTAGAGAAAGAGTCTTGTAGTAATTGTATGGCATCAACCACTGTAACTCTTGATCCTCACGCCCAAGTGTGTTTCATGTGTCTCTACAATACAACTCCTTTTTCTTACTTGACATTCTTTTCTCTACTTTTGGCTTTGACAATAAGTGGCGCTACTGTCGATATTTACATAGTGGCATATTAGTTTTACTTAGTTTCACCATGTATTTTCATGATAGTTCGATTAATATAAGTCTTTCTTTTAATTTTGTCAGCTTGCATGAGATTTGAATTCATTGCAACGTTTAAAATGTTTCATGAATTTAATAATGATATTATTCTTACACAAGTGGCAGATGATGTGGCGGGGACAATAAATGTGATGGGAAGTCGTGATGTGACATTGCAACAGATGAAAAATGATAAGTATGAGAGTGTAATATGAGGGATGGAAAGTGGAAATTGCAGAACGTGGGACTATGGACTTGCAAACCTATGAACACAGACACAAAGAAAAGTAAGGAGATTCGCACCGAAACTAGAAATATGACTAAATATGGGAGATCGTCATTTTTCAAATCAAATAAGTAGAGGGTGTATTTTGTAGAATATGAGACTTGTGGACATAGAGACTTGAGAAAAGGTTATTGGATGGTAAGTGACCCTGCATCCACTTTTTATGAAAAGTGGTTAAGTATTGAAAAATGGAAAAGGTACAATTTTGGGAACACAAAAATGGGAAGTACATTTTGAAGGACGATCGATTACAGAGTTTCTACCTATGGACCTATAAACATATGGGTCCAAAACATTTTCTACTCTCTCTCCACATTGCTTGAATTTTGGCTAAGTGTTAGAATAATTTTGATAAAGGAGAAAAATATTGAGCGGGAAAAAACAAAGAAAAACAAGGAAAGAAGCTTATGTACAATTAAATAAAAAAACAATTTTGATCACGAATGTGGATCAACAGTACGATATGTATACCTCTATAGACTTTAATAGTCAAATCACTGAGAGGAGGGGATCCCTTGTCCCACAAACAAAAGGGTCTCATACACTAATTTGGTGTATGGCTTGGTCGTG
>SNQJ01S0084913.1:0-34456 GCA_010110895.2 Picea sitchensis
GAAATTTTTCAATACTTCCATGATCTCCCCTTTTAAACCCTCCATCATCTCTTGTAGTTCATCTTTTGTAACTATCTTCTTTTGTAAATCATTTATGTACCTACGCATTTCTTCACCTTCATCAAGAGTCCAAGTAGGATTTTTTGGAGGCTTAGTTGGTGTAGAATTTCCCTTTTTGGGTGGCATATTGGCCAAGTATCACTTTTGAACCTTGATTTTGAGGTGGTTCTACTAGACAATATTTCTTATGTTGTATCTCCCAAGTTTTGGCCCTTCTAAGTATGAAACTTTATTTTATGTAGTTCTATGATATTTATTCTCTACAATTCCATAGGTCTGATCAAAATTGGATGTGCCAAGTGGAATTTACGGTAACTTCCCCACAACTTGTCGATTTCTGGCCTTTCCAGGAGATGTCACTTGTATAGCGTGCCCCACACAAAATAATTGACATAAAATTCTGAAACTCGCACCTGAAATACTACAGACTATCCACGATTCAATTCAACTAGTCCCACTCAATTTGGATACTCTAGGAAGAAGTTATGATTTTTTTACCTAGAACACCTTCTTGAGACTAGTCAATAGCACTAGTCATATACCCTATCTTAGACAAGGTGTATATACTAATGTAAGATGATCCAAAATCTGAAATTTTTACCACAGATAACTTACTAATTTTTGTAAATGGTCTCTAGAGTGTAGGGTATCAAATGTTACAGAAAAAATTTTATAGCGAAAATTCCACAATCAATCAGTTCAGGATGATTCCAGAACCCTATCTTGTACAGGTTGTATCTCCGAAATTGTAAGGCCTCAGGAGCTGAATTTTTAACCCAACGTACCTTGATCCGTCTACTAAATATCCTCCAAGTCGTTCCTTATGAAATGTTGTAGAAAAAAAGTTATAGTGAAAATTCCAAGGTGTCTCAGATGTATTAAAGAAACCCTAAGACCTTGAGCTCTGATACCATATGTTAAGAACCAAATATCAATATAGCATAGAAAAACCTCAGAAAAAGTAATCAACGCCTTGAAAAAGAGATAATTTTAGATAATAAGCCTCTTCGAGGTTGCAACCTCCGTTTACCCCACTTAAATGTTCAAGTACAAGATGATTCAAAATGAAAATGTCTCCTTGGTATATATAGGAGACTAGGAGGTATAATTACAACTAATGGCCTAAAGCCGACATAAATAAAATAACATTACTAATATAATATGCCCCAATTAAAAGGTAATGAGCCAATATTAGGGATTAACATATGCTTATGGAAAATTGGCGATTTTCCCTAGAGAGGTTGTTGGTTGTATGGCACCTATGGTATGAGCTATATCTACATAAATGTAGCACTAGTATGACTGATATTAATCATTGGTACATCTTGTTGGTTTGAGAATTGAGGCACATCTTGAGTCTCTTGGTACATGGTTGAGGGTTTTGGGTTGTGATGTGTTGGTGAAGTTATTAGTTATTTTGAGGCTACATATCAGTGACGGTTTGATGTATCTTCCATGTGAGGGTTTATTACATGTGATTATGTTTGTATGAACATGTATGGCACATTACTAGAGAGACATAGATGCACATGGTTTGAATGATATTCTTGTGATATTGAGTATGAGATCTATGTTATCAGGTCTGATCTATAGAGGGATATTCTTGGTACATGTTTAGTGGAACTTGATAGTAGTGTTGGTGACACATGATTGGTACATGTTTGGTACATTTTTAGTGGCAGTGCTTGCTAGTAGTGTTGGTGACACATGATTGGTACATGTTTGGTGCATGGTTAGAGGAAATTGCTAGTAGTATCGTTGACACATGATATGTGGATGATGTAGCATAGATATTGTTGGAACTTAGGTATGCATCCCTTCCCTTCCCCTTCATTCACCTATACATCCTCTTAAGCCTAATTTATTTTCTTAATGCTCCTCCATGATTTATGAGTCAGCTTGAATTGTTTTTCCTTTCTATTATTTTTGCACCATTTTATTGCTTTCTTGAAAGATTGATGCACATCTGGTTTGGGTTAACAAAATAATTTCACCCTGGACTACTTTACTAAGCTTATAGCAAGTTTGCGAGGACTTTTCAGTTCAAAAAACGATGATTGCAAGAACATGCCTATTCTTGCAAACAGGGTAAAAGCACATTGTTTTAGCTCTTTTAATGTTCATAAATAAATTCAAAAGTTTAAAAAGTGCATTATTGGTGCCTGCATGAGCATGCATTATCATGAGAACCCTAGTACACAAAATTCATTTCTAATTTCATGATCACATAGCTCATGTTAAGGTCATTTTAGGATCATGTGAACTTCACCTACAATTTTCATCATCACGAGAGGCTGGAGAGAATTATAGTTCCAAATGCAGCTTCATCAAAATTAAGGTCACGATCAACTCATGTTCTGTAGTCTCATAAAATTAAGGTTCAAGATCAATTCGTCTCTCATGTGATTAGTGAAACATGGTATCCCCCGAGATCGACGGTGGTTGAACAAACTCGATCCATGGGGGCTTGAGTTGTTTGAGGAATTCCTAAAACGAGATCCATTTGTCAAGGTGGAGTGGTATGACTTCATTTTCTCCTTCAAGGGATACTACATAGGTGTGGCCATGAAATTTTCACAGATATTTGATGGGTTTCAAACCCAGCCTGGGGACACTTTTATTCATGTTATAGATCATTTTATCGGGGCAACATCCACTCTCCCAGTTTGCAAGGAAAGGTGGTTTAAAAATGGCAAGGTAAACATTGAAGTCTGTAACAAATTTTTGGTGATAGAGTACCATAACCCCGAATGGAGCCAGGGAATTCTTGTCACATTGATAAAATAAGAATAGAATGGTCCTCTTATGTTTTTTCAGTGATACATTACAGGCGAGGGTCGATTCACGAGCATACATTGTTACCACATGTGTTTTCTCATGCACCTGAACGGTGATAAAGAGTTGAATTTGTCCTTTGATTTTCTCAAAATCCTCACTAAAATGGCCAGAAGGGTTCAAGTCCATCCCAAGTCTTCCCACAGAATCCTGTATCATCAGGGTTTGAACAAAATCCCGGTGCTCTTTGCGCTAGATGAAATTGAAATGTCTTGGGATTACTTTTTGTGATTTGTGGGTTTACAAGAGAAAGAAAATCAACCTGATACACAGATTGATGATAAAGGAGATGAGGATGGAATAGAGGATAAGGTTTCCCTGAAGTTGGTATCTCATCAATGGTATCACAACAACCAACAAACAAGAAAAGGCCTCCCAAAACAAGAGGTACCCCATCGAGTGCAGACAGGTCAATGACCATAATGAAAGAGGAAACCTCTCGAATGCAGTTGAGGTCCTACACCACAAAACAAAGGGAAAATAAAGGTAACATGTGTTCCAGTATAAAAAAAAAAAAACATAGGATATTCCAGAGAGTCCTTTGTCACACATAAATCTTGAAGATACACAGGTAACTCCCACCAAAAAGAAGGGTAAGTTGCCCAAAATGAGAGGGGAAATGAAATAAAAACAACACAGTCCAGAAATATTTAGAGCATATTTTATCCCTATGGAAACCTTACTCAAGGAATCTTTTGAGGATAATAAAAGAAAGAAAAGGAAAGGGAATCAAATCATTGGGATGCCCAACAAGCCAAATAAGAAAACCAAAATTACAAACCAGTTCAGACTAAAATCCAAGGCTATTTTTAAGCTATCATTAAAAGACCCCCAACCAATTGTGATTGAAGATGATGACAACCCTGAATTTTCTAGTATGGAAGAAATGGTTGTCCATACACTGAAAAAGATGAAAAGGGATAAAGGAAAATTGAAATTTTACAAGGATGAAGCTCCAGGAGTGCAACTTGTAGCTGTCAAAACAGAGTACCCGACATATTCAAGATTACAACAAGATGCAAGGGAGTTTGGCCCAAATCCTGAGCAAGATTTTGATGGCATCTCCCCACCTGCAGAGGTATCCCCCAAGCAACATTTATAGGAGATCAAAATAGAATTTAAGGCTATCATATTGGAAGTGCAAGAGAATATGAAGGAAGAAAATAGAAGAGAACCTAAAATAACACATAGGTGTGAAATGAGGTCTAGGGGAAGCAGGATGTTGGCTGATCACAACAAATCCATCATGGATGAAGAGAGGAGATTGAAAGAGAAAGGAAAGAAGCAGGTCCTAGTCAAACGAAAAGAAGAATTTGATGAAGATGCAAAGGAAAACCACCAGGTGCAAGTATTAAGGCTACAAGTTCAAACTTTGCAACAACAAAACCAAGAATTGGAGAAGTAGCATTCCAAGCTCATAAAAAGTATCAAAAATTGCAAATAAAACATCAAAATACATTCTTCTTATCGAAGGAGATCATTTGAGGTGGACTATTGTTGATAAGGAGGAAGAGTTCGAGGAATCTTCCAGCACATCAAGTTATCTACCAGTTATACTCTAGCTAATATTACACATGGATATCAAGGCACGATTCCAGTCACTACCATTTGTCATATTAGTTTTGTTAAATTTTTTGTACTCCGGTTTAGAGAGTAGAAGTATTTTTCACGTATAGATGTCTAGTTATTATAAGTTCGAGATAGTAGTGTCAAAACATAATAAGTGATCATTTTTGTTGAGAATAAGTTAAAGAGTGTCATGATTGATATTTCCATTAAATGCACTCAAGTTAAATAGGTGTATCTATGTTGTAGTGAAATTATCTTAGTCCAGTTATTTAGTTGTCATATAGATGTTAAGCTTCAGTTTTAAAGAGGGTCGAAATCCTCTGCAACATGGATAAATAAGTAGTTTTTGTATGGTTTTAGGGTTCATTTTTTGGTGAAAGAATAGAAATATTAGAAGGGTTGGACCTCCTCATATGATTATAAAGTTCTCTACCTAATGAATATATGTTGATGACAATTGTATTTTATTACTCAGATCTGTATGTGTTTTAGTCTTATCTTGGATGCAAGTTTATGATGTGTGCAATGTACATTTCATTTTTCTCTCAACTATTTTCCTAATTCATCTTTTTGTTTATTACGAAACCTATTATATAGCCATTGTTTTAGTTAAAAGATCAATTGTTTGAAAACCTGTTCGATGATTTGTAGCCATATATTTGTCTAGGACTTAAAATATCATTTTAAGTCTTAATTCTCACTTAGCAAGTAATTCATTACATTGCTTCTTGTTATTTCTTGTGTTTGTCTTTCATATTCCCCAACTATACATCAATATCCATACCATTAGATAAGGAGAACCTACATTTATATTGTGTGTCTTGTCCAACCATATTACCATCTTTGAAATCCTATCCTTGAGCTGGCCAACAAAATCAAATTATCAAAAAACCAACCATTCCAAACTTGAGGTGGCCTAGCTCTTCCCTTTAGCAGTCATGTGTAGAATTTAGGACCAACATATTTTGGCGTCATTTCTAGGGAATGGAGTAACAAAATATCTTTCCCTGTGAGAACGAAAACGATCAGATCTAATATTTGATGGTGAAAAAAGATCAAGCACAAAGGTGACTGAAATTTTTCACCTGGTGACTCCACTGAATGCAACCTTGTTAAGGAAATATGGCTCCCAAGAAAGGATCCAGGAAATCAAATCCCGAGCCTGCTAAAACTCCCAAAGTCAAACTTGATTGTAATGGTAACCGTAATGGTAACACAACCAACCTTGATTCAGAGAGACATTTAAGGAAGACTACCATTGCTCAGAGATACCCCTTGTCATCCAAAGGCAAGGCCACTACTAAAAAAAATTCATTTGTCCACAACCATAAGTAGGCTGAGGTTATTATTTTTTTGAATCCCCTTGTGATCAGTCATCATACATCCCCTGGCTCAAAATATGCTTTATTATCTCCTCCATCAACCACACCCATAACTCCTCCTCAGCCTCATAATCCAATTATTTCAAAAATGGTTTTCAATAGGATGGAGACCATCTTTACATCCAGGTATGCACCTTTGGTGTTACACCAGAACTTGAATGTCTTCTCCACATGTGATTACATGAAGTATCTACCAATGTATTATGGTGAGGGGGAAGTAACCGTTGAGGAACATTTGGTGGCATTTTATAGTTTTGTAGATAACTTCAACATTGAACATGCAGATGTATGGATGAGTTTGTTTGTGCGGAGTCTAGATGGGGGGGTAAGGAATTTGTTTTGTGGATTGACCCCTGATTCTATTACAAGAATCAAGGAATTGGATGAAGATTTTTTGAAACAATGGGGGGATAGGAGAGACTATTTGTATTACATTACTGAGTTTAGGGATTTAAGAAGGAAGAGTGGGGAGTCTGTATTAGATTTCACAAAGAGGTTCAACAAAATGAATAACAAGATCCATGATGAGATCAAGACAACTGAAGCCTCAGCCAAGATCACATTTGCAAATGAATTTGATGCAGAATTATCTCTTTTGTTTAGGGAGATAAGGTCCACCACCTTGTTTTCCATGCAAGAGGAAACTATTGAAGTTGAATCCAATATCCTAGCATATGAGAAACTAAAGAATAAATTAGATAGGGATAAAAAGAAACAAAGGGAAGAGTTTTCTTCCCCTTCCAACCCAACAAAATATGATCCAAAGATGGAAGAGATGACCAAAAACTTGAAGGGTTTAACATCAAAGATAACCATGCTAAAATGATAAACCAAACATCCAAATAGGCCATATCAGGATGTTGGAAACAGAAACACAAACCAATTTAGAAGGCCAAATAATGCTCCCGAAGTCATGCAAAGAGAGAGGAGAAATGTTGAGGATTAAAGGGCTGTACCTCCTTTTTAGGACAATGAAATTAAAGAAATGGATGTGGAGAGTGATGTTGTAGATGATGTTGTTGTACTCTTCAATGAAAATGACCTTTATCCCAGTCACCTAACACATCAGAATTATCAAATATCACAGTTGTCAAGCTAGTTCGAGGATGAGGTGAAGGAGGAGGAAATTTTTCAAAGTCTGCCCCAAAAGAATTATGATTCGAGGCCTAGGCCAGGGGATTCCAAGGAATTTTCCCCTGCTCAGAACAAAAAATCAGATCTTCCTCCAAAAAAAGGCCCAAAAAAGGCCTGACAAAAAAAGTTAATCATCCCGTCCCATCCAAGCCTTATGACTCAGAAGTAAAATAAGTTGACAAACAACCCATCCCTTTCAGCATTGAGCATGAGTTGAGAAAAATAAAGATCCCTGTGCCTTTAACATAATTGCTAAAAAATGAGCCATTCAAGAAATCCATTATGAAAGTATTTAAGCCACCTGTTGTTTCCATGACCTCTGATGTAATCAATTTAGAAGATGAAATTAGTGGGCCCACACATTGAATATGGGTTTGATGCTTATCCACCCTTTTATATATCCTTGAATGTCCATGATAAGATCATGCACAATTTTTTGATGGATTTAGGGGCTTCCCACAATGTCATGCCTAAAGTTGTAATGGAAGAGATAGGGTTGGAGATCACCAAGCCCTACCACGATCTTTACTCATTTTATTCTAAAAAGGCAAAATTCTTTGGGGTGATTAAATATCTGGTGGTTTCTCTGTCTCAACTACCTATGAAAAGTGTATTGATGGATATTGTGGTAGCTGAAATTCCCCCCAAGTTTGGTATGCTTTTGTCCAGGACATGGACCAAGAAAGTTGGAGGATCCCTTCAGATGGATCTCACATATGCAACCATTCATGTATTTGGAGGGGAACATAGGAGATTATACAAGGATGTCAGACGGACATATATTGTAAGTGATCATCAAAATCTAGGAAACCATCGGATTTATGTTATTGAAGATGAAATTGGGTCATCTATTTTCATACAAACGACGATGCACCAGAAATATTAGTCAGCAAATACATAAATTAGCCACTGAAAGATCAAGGAAATGAGGTATCGAAGATGTATTTTGATGGCACATATTCAAATGAGGCATCTGGGGCTGGTGTATGTTGGCAAATATTGAACAAGCAGCAAATGCATGTTGATAGTTGTTGTCATTGATGGATTTGTATCAGTTAGATTGCAACAAAGATCACGGTTCAAACGTAACCGTTGAATCCAAAATGAATCTGGACCATAGTTTACAGCCCTCGTCGGAGAGAGGATCTGAGCCGTCAGATAGGAAGCAGACACCCGTCAGCCATCAGATCTGCAGAAGCTGTGAGGGAGATAAGCGTGGCAGCGATCGGGCAACACCGGGAGAAGCTCGACAGGAGGCTTCATCGGAGAATCAGGGATCGGGACTTTGAAATGTCCAATTCACTTGAAAACGAAAACCCTAAAATCGCAATATGCGATTTCATGATTTAATTGCAGCCATTAAAGAAAGAATGAGATCTGGACCATTGATTTCCTTTATCGGAGAATCGGGGATCAGAGGATCGAAAATTCCGTAGGCATGTGCATGGTGACATAGAAATGTCGAAATCCCAATGAGAGGTTTGACCGAGGTCATGTGTTGACGGTCATATGGGCCAAGGCCTATAGCCAGCAGGGCTAGCATGTGGAAAGGGGTGCGTCGGCAACGGGGATCGGAACTTTGAAGTGACAAAGTCACTTGACCTCAGGAGTGTCGATTTCGCGATATGCGAAATTGCGATGCAATCTGAGTCGTCAGATCAGGCTATGATTTGGACCGTTGATTCTAGACCGTGTCGGAGTTTTGGGGATTGCAACATGGAGTGGAAAGTGAACAAATGCAACGAGACTTCCGAAATCAAGATACACGATATTGCGATTCAATTGTGACCGTTGAGACAAGATCTGACCTGGACCGTTGATCTAATCTTTATTACGAATTCGCAATATGCGAAATCGCGAAAGCCCCTTTCATATAAAACTGTGGTCACAGCTCTTGGTCACGGGAAGAGAAGGAGTCAGCCCAGATAAGCTCCATTTTGGAGTTTTGGAGATCGCAATGTAAGTGTTGAGAAACTTGGGCAAAGGAATATCGAAATGTCGAAACTCAATTTAAAGGCAAAACATGATAAAGATCATCCAATGGTGCAGATAAGGTTTGAATGTGATCGGAGGGTTACTGTTCTTCCACACACACTTAACACTTTCAGTTACAAATCCGTTAGTAAAACGGACTCATGATCACTCATTAGTTGTCGATCAGTTGGTGTTTCGGTTGGCTGGATAGTTGTCGTCATTTTGCCCAAGAAGTTGGGAAGTTGAAACGTTGTGCCTGTGTGTATAAAAGAAGATGAAATAGACTATGTGAAGTAAGTTGTTATGGATGGAAAAAGGATGAAACAGTAAGAAAGGAGAGATGAGAAGACGCATAGTATGAAATTTTAACAGATGTATAGAATGAGATGAGATGTAAAGAAGAAAGTGAGTAGAACGACAGGCAGAGGAGAAGAAGAGTAGAATGACAGAGGAATGTGATGCAGAGCAGACCTGTTGAACAGACAGAGGAAGAGGAGAATGGCAGTACAATTTGTTGAAGATCGGATTTACAGAACAGAGAAAGGAAGGTAAGAATTGATTTATCTAGTAAATCATCTTGTATACATTATTTGATATTCAGGGAGGTAGGGAGGTGCTCTGGAGGACTGTTTTCCTCAGAGGTTCAAGTGGGTGCTTCAACACAAGGAGTTGTAGCTTCCATCTAGTCGCAGCTAGAGAAACCGGGGTGGCAGGGTGGTGCTAGGGAGAACAAGTGTTCTCTATTATACAGGTTGGAGCCTATGTAACTGGAAGTTGGTTCTTCCATCCAGTTGGTGCTGGAACTTTCAGGAAGCTGGTGCTTCCATCCAATTGGTGTTGGAATATTCAGGGAGTTGGTGCTTCCTTCTAGTGGGTGCTAGAGAAACCAGAAATTTGGTGCTCTCAAACAAGTTGCAGCTTGTAAAACATAGGTAGCAGCCTCACATTGAGTTGGTGCTCAATTGTAGATGATGTACAAAACTGAAAAGACTGCCTATCATTTCGAAGAAGAAGAGGTTTTCTCCCTTTATGGGTTTCCTCATGAAAATCTGTCTCTGTGTATACTTTATGTGTGACTGATGTTCTTTATTTTTACTGTCCCTATACTGTATATTGTTGATGACCACTTGAATAAAGATTAATAATGTTTTAAAAGGAATAAAATTGTTTAAGCTCATAAACAACTGATTCACCCCCCCTCTCAGTTGTTTTTAGTATTTCCAACACACTTTCTCTTTCATCTCTCGCCTATCCCAATCTGGAATCGAGACAACAACAATGGGTTTGGGCTCATCACCTTTGACAATAGTCCATAGGATATATGCCTCTAGAATGGTGGTCAGCTTAAACTTCCAGTTTACATAATTCTTGCCATCAAGTTTAGTGGACTCATTGAAATAAGAATCAGTAAGAGGATTTTCCATCTTTAGGCTTAACAATTATTAGTAAAACAAAAACGTGTTGTTGGATTTATTTTACCTCCCAGAAAGCTCCTCCTCAACAGTCTTATGAGTCAACGGTGCAGCAACAACAAGAAGCACTCCAAATAACAACTCCAATGCAATGAACACAACAACGTGGATAACAACAAACACTAGTGACATCGAATCCTGCACTCCACTTGCAAGCACATAATTCACATGCACACATCACGAGCACACCCTCAGTGAAAGAATGATGCTGACAAGGTGAAATCACGGAGGTGGGTAACACTTTCGTGACAATCGGCTATCGAAAATTCCGAAAAACGTTTTTTCGGCCGAACTATTTTTCGTTCGAAAAGTGAAATGTCAAATCGGACAGTACAGTGATGGCACCCTCGATTTGCGTGTAAAAATTTAGTCGGACGGATTTTTTCCATCCGACAATATGTTTTTGGCCAAAACATTCTTTCGACCGAAATAATGTTTATATATCAACCACACATTGATATTGAAAGGTTTTTTTAATTTTGTGGGTGTTTATGAGTGTGGGTAGTCGTGTTGGCATAGAGTTCATGAGCCTTTGAGTGTGTGGGTGCAGAGGTCGTGAGCGTTTGTGAGAGGTCGTGAGCATTTGTGAGCATTTGGGTGCAGAGGTCGTGAGGTCATGAGCGTTTGTGAGAGGTCGTGAGCATTTGGGTGCAGAGCTCATGTTGGCGCAGAGCTCGTGTTGGGTGCAGACCTCGTGTTGGCGTAGAGGTCGTGTCGACGGACGTAGGGTTGGCACCGAGGTCGTGTTGGTGGGAGGTAGGCGAGTTTCAGGTATTTCTCTAGTTTTTAATTTTAATTTATATTTTTAAATTTAATTTTAGTTAATTTGGCGGCCCTTGGCCATAATTTTAATTTTTAAGTTATATTTTTAAATTTAATTTATATTTTTAAATTAAATTTTAGTTAATTTGGTGGCCCCTGTCAGCTTGGCCACAGGGCTAGGCCCTCGTAGCCAAGTCACAGTCTAGTCATTTAGAGTCAGCAAACTATAAGATCAAACATAACCGTGAACTAGAGACTTCAAACTACCCATACTCTCCTTGCCATATATCAAACAAATGAATAAGAAATCAAAAGAAGAACAGACCTGTAGGGCCAGTGTAAAATGTTAGCTTCATGCATGACACAAACATTAGAAAGTGTATAAGGTGGTGCCATCACCAATCTTGGTATGTTGTAGAAATCATAAAAAATTCATAACCTTAGTTAAAAGAATATAATGCCTATACTAAAAAGGATATGGTCACTATTATCAACATTTCCTGTCCTGGGCACAAGGGTATTCAAGTCGGAAAATTGCATGAGAAGCGCCCGAGCGCAACATGGAAAAATATCATTTCAAGCTTCCAAGCCAGTAAGTGTGCAAAATTATATTGTCGACGGTCCAGATCCATCCATGAGAGCAGATCGACGGTTGGCGGGAAATCACAGTTAGTGAAGTTGCGCCGAGATTAGTGCAATGGGTAGCACCCATATTGCATGCGGGAAAAGATAGCAGTTGTCCATCCAAAAGACCCATGGCACGAGATCTAGTCGCATCGGCTTTTCGACAGTCATGAGTTCAAAGGGTGAGGGTTCTATGTCGTTCCACATCTCAAAACCCCGAACCCCGAAGTGATGACAGCGCCCAAAGTCGGGCCCGCAGTATCATGGAGCAATCTCAGCCTTCCATCCATAGGAGACACCTGGCGCACAATTAAGCCATCTCGGCGTTTCTCCCATCCCAGTTTCGAGGTGCAAGGAGCAGCTCCGTCATATTCCTGATGCGCAAGGTGCCGGGAGTGTCCAAGACCTGGGCCCACAGCATCACCGAGTGAGTTCGGGGCCGTCAAAACTAAGAGGACGCATGACGCCCAATTAAGCCATCTCGACATTTCTCTCATCGCGATTGCGATAAGCGAGGATTAACTCCTTCCTATTCGCGAATGCCGAAAGCGCCTTTGAGAGTAAGCGCAGGGTCAGAGCCTGTGGTCACCGGAAAATAAAAGAGTTGTGCAAGAGGGGCCAAAGGCGTCGGGTTTCAGTCGCAGATAGGTCCATCGCGGTCTCCAGGTGCCATTTGATTCAACCTCAGGCCTAGTTTTCGCCTAGAGTAAATGAAGGCGAGAAGGGGTGGTTGAAACCTCTCCTCATGCATTAAGTGTGAGGTATGGAGAATCTGGCAAGTGGTCTGCTCGAGAGGGTCATGTGTACCAATTTTTCCATAAGAGCCATGCCGAGTCCTCGACTGGCCAGAGGAGGTATGCACATGCTAACTCGGCTCTTTATGGCTCATCTACTCCCCTTACAGGATCCATGCGTAGTTAAGGTGGCATCTGACAAAGAATATCTGTCTGAATTTGGTTGAAAGGACACGAAACCTTGGATGATTGAGCACGCCGCTGTTAGGCGAATTTCTCTGAGTATATAGACTCAGTCTTTGTATTTTTGTAATCCATTGATGGTAGAGCGAAGCTCTCGATTGTAAAGTTTTAACACACTCTAGTTCTCTGGTTATGCATCTGTATGTAAGATTTCTTGTTTAATGACAGACAGTCCTCTCATCCCATCTAGTTTTCATCTCATACTGAGAGAATTCGTGACCAACTGATTCGCGCAAATTATTGCAATTATGTCATGATAAAGGATTTATTGTTGCATTGTTGTATTCTCCAGTTTTTTGCATTCGAATGTAAGAAGGTCTTGCGTTTAGATGTTTTCCCCTACAGTCTGTTAGAAACCTGATGTTTGTAACAGACCTTTGCTTTTCTCTTATACAAGTCTTCCCCCTACTCACCCTTATTACAACTTATTGTCTGAATTTTATCTAAGACCTCACTTGCCTGTGCATGCCTGGCCTGGTTTCGGAGTTAGAACCACATCTTTTTGAGTTAACTTCCATTCGATCACCCCTTTTATAAAAAAATCGTGACATAAACTGACGGGCGTCAGGCTCTGCTCCTGCTGCAATCCAGGGGTGACTTCTGATGCTAACATTTCTGGCGCCATTGTCGGGGACGAAGTTGAAAATTTTCCTCGAGATTGAATGACATTGAGCCTCTGATTCTAAAGGTGCATCAGGCATTAGAGCCTTTGAAGATTTCTACTGTGCACTTGACGAATCCATTGTGATGACTCCACTATGGCGAACTTGTCGTGATAATTGTGGCTTTCAGAGGCAGACACACGCGGTCTCATCCACAACTGCCTCTAGCTACACCTGAAACTGACCCAGAGGTGGTTCTCAGAAAAGGAAAGGCCTCCGAAGAAGAAACTTCCACCTCCGAACCAGGTAATCCGCCATCTCCTTCTGTAGGAACTGCATTTTCTCCTCCTTAGTTTCCTAACAAACCTCGTTCTGAGGTTTCTCGTTTCCTGAATTTCGGGAGTGTTCCTGCTGAGTTTTCCCCTCCTGGTCTGGGATTGGAAGGAGAAACCCTTGTCACTCCCCTTTCCTCTAAATTTGTACTTTGGCATAGACCCAGAATTGCTGAAGATTTCCCCTCTCCTCCTCTTGTTATGGTTACCACTCCTGCACTAAGAGGAGGGTTTGTTGACTTGAGCCCGTTAGCCTTCTCCTTAAATCCTCTTCTATTTCCCATTCGAATTCGAGACTCATTCCCAGTAGCCCCTTCGCGAACTCCTTCTCCTCCAAGTTCTCCCCACATAATATTCCTATGGCTGGTGCTAATCCCCCTCTAAATAGAATGGACGCCATAGTCTCTGCCAGATATGCTCCCTTAATCCTACCCCATCCTATGAATCCTCTCCCTGCTGGAGATTACTTGAAGTACATGCCCAAGTTCACAGGGGAAGGGGACATAACTGCGGAAGAACACCTGGCTGCTTTCTATAGTTATGTAGACAACCTAAATATTGAAAATGAAGATGTCTGGATGCGAGTCTTCATCCAGAGCCTGGATGGTGAGGTGAGGAAATGGTTTAGAGGATTGCCCCCCGGATCTATTGCTGGGATCAAAGCTCTGGATAGTGCTTTCCTAAGGCAGTGGGGAGATAGGAAGGATTTTATGTATTACATGACAGAGTTCGGGTCTTTGAAGAAGATGGAAGGAGAGTCTGTCTCTGACTTCTCCAAAAGATTTAATAAGATGTATAATAAAATTCCCGCCGAAATAAAACCCTCAGAAGCCTTGGCCAAGATTTCTTATGCTAGTGTGTTTGGTCCCGATTTCTGTCTTTTATTGAGAGAGAGAAGAGCCACCTCCTTGGCTCAAATGCAAGATGCAGCCATATAAGTGAAATCCAATGTATTAGCAGCTGATAGATTGAGGAACAAGGCCGACGCAGACAAAAGAAAGGGAAGATCGGAAGCCTCAACTTCTGGTCCATCGGTGCCCCACTCTCAAGTGGATGAACTAACCAAGATGGTGAGGTCTCTATCTGTAGAGATGGAGAGAATGAAGGTGGAGGGGAGGCAAGCATACAAGATCCCTCAAAACGCCGAAAACAAAGGAGGTTTCAGGAGGCCAAATAATGTTACTTCCCCGACTGTGCCAAGAGAGAGGGGAAGAGACAGAGAAGACCAGAAAGTCCAGGCCCCTTTTCAAAACAATTTTGTGGCCGAGGAAGAAGAAGGGGAAACAGGTGAGCTTGATCCTGAAATCCATTGCTTCGGAGACACTCCTCCTTTTCCTCATCTCACTCAATCAACATACGAGGAGTCTCTCATGGACAATCAACTAAATGAACTGAGCAAGGGAGACAAGACTAGTGGCAGCCAAGGCAGGTATGATATGAGGTCTAAGAAAAGGACAGTAGCACTTGATGCTCCTGAGAAGTCCACTAGAACAGAGAATCCTGCTAATGAAGTAGAGGACAGTCACAGAGGTAAGAAGACCCGACCCCTTTCTCCCATATTTTAGAATCATGTTCCTGAAATAAGAGAAATCCCGAAGCTTACATATTCTTTTAATTTCGAGCATGAAATTCAAAAGATCAGGATCCCTGTGCCCCTAACTAAATTGATTAAACATGAAGGGTTCAAGAAACGCTTCTCCGATCTTTTACAGTCTGAGGTCTCATGCCTTCCCACAGACTCCATCAATTTGCAGGATGAAAAGCCTGCAGTTATTCTAGGTCCTATGGTAGAAGACATAAATGATTCATCCCCTCCCTTCTACACTTCCTTGAACATACATGACAAGGTACTGCACAACTGCTTGATGGATCCAAGGGATTCTCACAACCTCATGCCCAAAAATGTCATGGAAGAATTAGGGCTAGAAGTCACCCGAGCCTATCATTACCTCTATTCCTTTGACTCCAGGAAAGTTCAATGTCTCGGGGTTATCAAAGAACTGGTCGTGACCTTGTTTCAGTTGCCCATGAAAAGTGTGGTCATGGATATTGTAGTGGTTGATGTCCCCCCCAAGTTCAGTATGTTGTTGTCAAGATCTTGGATAAAAATACTGGGGGGAAATTTGCAGATGGACCTCACATATGCTACTATCCCAATATTTGGAGGAGAACATAGGAGGCTATACAGGGAAGCCCAATTGGCCTATATAATCAGTGATGAAGCCAATCCCACCAACCATCCTATTTTTTCCTTGGACACTGATTTAGGTTCCAGTTTATTACAACTCACTAATGCACCCGAGCCTCCTCTTAAACTCAGAAAGTAGTCCACCATTCCTCGTGGATTTCCTCCCTCCATCACCCCTGTCTAGAAAATGTTTTTTGATGGAGCCTGTTCCAGGGAAGGCGCTGGTGCTGGGGTGTTTTTTGTGTCGCCTTCTCAGGAGACCATATCTCTATCATACAAACTAGAATTTGAAGCTACCAACAATGTGGTGGAGTATGAATCCCTTGTTCTAGGATTAAGAGTTGCAAGGGAAATGGGAATTGAGGAGGTGGCAGTGTTTGGAGATACAGAGTTGGTGGTCCAACAAATCCGAAATGCTTATCAGGCTAAGCATCCTCGACTCAAGAGTTACAAAAATGAGGTATGGGACCTAATGGACAGTTTCTTCTCAACATTTAACATTTCTTTCATTCCGAGAGAGAAGAATACAGTGGTAGATTCCTTGGCTACATCAACAAGCAATTTCAAAGTGCCCTTGCCACCCAAATTCATATATGATGTAGAAGTAAAATACATGCCCTCCATACCTGACAATGTCAAGCATTGGAAGGTATTCGAATATGATCTGGAAATTGAAAAATTTCTCCAATCTGTTGATGAATTTTCTGCGTTGCACATTGATCAAGATCCTGACACGGAAGGTGACCCTCACCCTGTGGTGTTTTTAAATAAAATTTCTAACCACCGGATTATTCAGCTACCTAGCAATCACATTTCGAGGGGACTAATTCCTTTAGAAATATTGTTCGATGGGAATGATGTGGCAGCAAAGGGTAGGGTTTCAGATGAAGATGCTGACACAACTGAGTGCGACATTGGCACACCGGAGGAGCCTAAGTTTGTCAGGCTATCAAGAAGTTTGACCACAGAATAGAGGGCCGAATATACTAAGTTGTTGAGAGAATTTGCTGATTTGTTTGCATGGACCTACGAAGACCTCAAGACGTATGACACATCCGTCATTGAACACAAGATCCCACTGAAGGAAGGGGCTAAGCCATTCAGGCAGAAGCTAAGGCAGATAAATCCCATGTTGTTGCTTGTCATGGAAAAAGAAGTGAAGAAGTTGTTAGAGGCCCAGATCATCGTCCCCTTGAGATATTCTGAATGGGTGGCCAACTTGGTTCCAGTAAGGAAGAAAAGTGGAGAAATCAGGATTTGTGTCGATTTCAGAAACTTGAACAGGAGCTCAAAGAAAGACAATTATTCCCTACCCAACATGGAACACATATTACAGAGGGTAACCGGTGCATCTAAGATTTCCATGATCGATGGTTTTTCTGGCTATAATCAAATATCGGTCATGCCTGAGGATAGAGAAAAAACGACCTTTACCACTCCTTGGGGCACATTCATGTATGCCAAAATGCCTTTTGGGTTGGTGAATGCAGGAGCCACATTTCAACGAGCCATGGACATAGCTTTTATCGGGGAGAAGGATTAGTTTGTGGTAATCTATCTAGATGACATCACAGTCTTCTCGAGGTCAGATAAAGAGCACTGCTGTCACCTGAGGAAAGTTTTCTTGAAGTGTTGAAGGTTTGGCCTTTCCCTAAACCCCAAGAAATATTTGTTTTCTATGGAGGAGGGGAAGCTATTAGGCCATATAGTATCAACAGAAGGAGTGAGGATTGATCCTAGTAGAGTGGAGGCAATTCGGACCCTGTCACTTCCCAGATCTAAGAAGGAAGTTCATGCCTTTTTGGGGAACATTAATTTTCTGAGGAGATTCATCTCAAATTTTGCTGAGCTGGTGAAACACATCACAGCCATGCTCAAGAAGGGAAATGAAGTGAAATGGACCTCTGAACCCAGGGAATCTTTTGTCCAAATAAAAAGGGCATTGACTGAAGCACGTGTACTGATCAGTCCTGACTATTCCAAAGGTTTCATGATCTTCTCTTTCGCTTCTTTTGATACAATAGCAGCGGTCTTGTTGCAGAAAAACGAGGAAGGGCGAAAGCAACCCATCGCCTTCTTTAGTAAGGCATTAAGAGATGCAGAGGTCAGGTATGAAATCATGGAGAAACATGCCTATGCTTTAGTGAAATCTCTCAAAGATTTCAGAGTCTATGTCTTGCACTCAAAAGTGATCGCATACGTTCCTTCAGCCTCTGTGAAGGACATCCTTATCCAGCCCGACATTGACAGGAAGACAAGTAAATGGATAGCCAAGATCTTGGAATTTGACTTGGAAATAAGACCTACCAATGATCAAAGGTCAAGGCTTAGCCAAGCTGTTGGCTGAAGTCAATTGCCAAGCTTAGGGGGTAAGTTTCATGAACGAATGCTCAGGGATTCAGCAAGGTCAACTGTCTGAAATAGACCCTCAAAGGGAGCCCCCATTGGCTCGATGTCCCTGGTATAAGGATGTCATATACTTTCTACAGGAGTTGCGGCCTCCAAATGGATTGCAAAGAAACAAAGCAAGAGCTATGAAGCTCAAGACAATCAAATACTGCCTTATCGATCAAATTTTATACTGGAAAGACCCCATGTGAGTGATTTTAACGTGCATGGGTCCACAAGAGGTCGACAGGATCATGGTTGAATTTCACAGTAGCCTATGTGGAGGGCACCATTTCTAGAAGACCACAACCCATAAAATTCTCAGAGTTGGGTACTATTGGCCCACCTTGTTTGTTGATGTCCATAGAGGAGTTAGAGCCTGTATCCCATGCCAAAGATTTTCAGGAAAGCAACAGCTCAAGTCTCTGCCTTTAAAGCCTGTAGTTGTTTCGAGACCTTTCCAGCAATGGGGCCTAGATTTTATTGGAGAAATCCACCCTGCTTCCAGCGGGCAGCACAGATGGATCCTGACTGCCACATATTTATTTACTAAGTGGATTGAAGCTATCCCTACCAAGAATGCTTCCCACAAGGTAATCATTGGATTCCTAGAAGACCTCATCGTAAGGTTTGGCTGCCCAAGAAAGATTGTTACTGATAACGTAGCCTCTTTCAAGGTTGAGCCATTAGTCAAGTTCTGTGAACAATTTGGGATCAAGTTGATTCACTCCACCCCATACTATCCCCAGGGCAATGGTTTAGCAGAATCCTCCAACAAAAGCCTGATAAGGATCATCAAAAGATTATTGGAGGACAACAAAAGGGCTTGGAACTCGAAGCTGAAATTCGCTCTATGGGCCAATCGGGTGACCACAAATAGATCTATAGGCATCTCCCCTTTCCAGTTAGTTTACAGAGTAGAAGCTATCTTCCCTTCTCAGCTGGCCTTTCCCGTAGCGAAATTCTTCCAGGATTATCAAGAAGAGCCCAACGACATGATCAGAAGGATTCATCAACTGGTAGAGGTCCAGCAGGCCAGAGAGTAGGTAATGATCAGAATTCAGGACCAT
The DNA here is from genome assembly GCA_010110895.2 of Picea sitchensis. Taxonomy (NCBI): domain Eukaryota; kingdom Viridiplantae; phylum Streptophyta; class Pinopsida; order Pinales; family Pinaceae; genus Picea; species Picea sitchensis. The sequence goes on from SNQJ01S0084913.1 coordinate 19,370, forward strand.
CAGCAGAGGACCAAGTAGGTATTCGATAAGAAGGCCAAGAAGGAGGGGTTCCAAATAGGAGATCTGGTGTTGAAATGGGATGCTCCTAAGCAAGATAAGGGCAAACACGACAAATTTGAAGCCCTGTGGATCGGGCCTTTCAAAATCTCTGAGGTTTTCTCTAATAACACGTGCAGGTTGCAAGATTTGGAGGGTGAAGAAGTTTTCAGCAGCCCAGTAAATGGGCATTTTATTAAAAAAATGTTTTGTCTGAGCCTTCGGTGGCTCCTGTGTTTTTGTAAATATTGTCCGTTTAGTTCTTTGTCTTTACTTTTATTGTTTGGATTAGTAAATGACTCCATAGCCCAACAACAAGGCACTGGAATTGCAAAATGAGTCCTTAGAGCATCACTGGGACGACTCTATCCCCCATGGAGCCTAATTTTATCAACATTTCCTGTCCTGGGCACAAGGGTATTCAAGTTGGCAAATTGCATGAGAAGCACTCGAGCGCAACGCGAAAAAATCTCATTTCAAGCTTCCAAGCCAGTAAGCGTGAAAAATTATATTGTCGACGGTCCAGATCCATCCATGAGAGCAGATCGANCAATGTAAGGTGGACTAGGTCCACTATATTATTAAATAAGGTCCACCATGGTAGTTAGATATAATAAATGGGTAATTAGATATAATAAATGTAAGAGGACTTCTTCGAAGGTTCTACGTATAGAAGATTCCTCCTCTAGAATGTTCTTACGTGATAGTAGCACTATATAAAGGAGTTCAACCAATGTAATGAGACATGAAGAGAAGTATTGTATTTGGAGTGGTAGCTCAATAGGAGGATGCCCCCTCGAAGAGGAAAGTGAACAAGAGAGGATCTCTTCCATAATAGGATCCATTGTATGGCGTTTCCCTACCTCAAGGGTTTTGGATATTTCTTGTGTTCAATGTTATGGTGAATGGTTTATGATTTATTCTTGGTTATTTCTAAAGTATATATGCAGATCTGGTTTAGGTACTTAATAAGTGTTGTTTCTTCTATCTTGCTCTATGGATCTATTTTGTATTTAGTATTTGTGGTGATTATATTTGTATATCTATTCAGGTTCTTAAAAAGTGATTTCAGAGAACTTTCCTTGGCAGACATCGTGGACAAATATTTTTTATTTTTGCAGATTTTTTTTTTTAGAGAAGAAAAAGAGGGTCACGACATTCCAAATATTTTCAGTATATTTCTGTGAAAAATGTGTAGAAAAAGGTTTTGGATCTGAGTTCCTCTCAGAAAAGCACCCAAGTTAAAAAAAAACATTGTCTGAAACAGAGTCCGGGAAGTCAAAATATTGAAGTTTTAAAATCTGCAATTTTTCAGGGTTTTTTCCACGGACGGTGGCACGATTTTTTTTATTTATATAGAATATGGAGGCCAAATTTTCTCAAACAAATTAAATATCTGAGTTCCTCTCACAATTTCACCCAATTTCAAAAAAAAAATAAGCCAAAACGGAGTCCAGGAAGTGAAGTTATGAACATTTTAAATTCAACAGTTTTTCAAGGTTTTTCCGGAAAACGTCGCGATTTTCTGCAATAAGTTATTGTTCTATTTTTTTGGTTTTTTCGTGATGGATGTGGGACCAAAGAGTTCATAGGGTGATCATATGGCTATTTCCTCTCAAAACCTCAAGGGAATTATTGAAGCATTCAAATCCAAATTGTGTGACACATTGGATGTTAGATTGCATGACCTTGCAAATGGTCTCAATGATAGTTTCCATAGTATTCACGATTCATTGGATAACATGCAGTAGATATTTCTTATGGCGGACATCAGGGATGAATATAATTAAGAAATGTATGCTTGGTATGATTTTGAGGTTGATTGTGATAATTGGTATATGGATAGTTCTCATTTCTGGGATGACAACCACTTTCATATTTTATTTGATGACTCTAATCCACCTTCTGTAGAGAGCATCAATGTAACAAATAGAGAGCTAATGATTATTACCAGTGTCCATCCTGCATATTCTACAGTGATATTATTCCTTCCAGATTCTGCTACGAACCTTTTCCACTATGTGGATGGATCTTTTTATTTGGATCCACATGATAGGTGTCAGTCTTTGGAGCATCATTTTGAGTTGGTTATTGGGTTCCAAAAACTTCCACGGGGAGTTCACATGAGCACTTGGACATGGGACCTGGGCTTACAATGGTGGTTGGACTACTTCAGCATGGTGTCTTTCCTTTCTACATGGGACCTTGGTTCTTCAGTCTTCTTCAGCATTATGGTCTAGAATTATCCATGGGACCCTGGTATATGGTTGTACATCAAGCGTTGAGGACAACGATTTCATAAGGGGGATGGAATGTAAGGTAGCTAGAGAGGTAGTGGGGGGACCCAGAGGGCCCATAGTGATAATAGTGGAGTTCATTCAATGTAAGGTGGACTAGGTCCACTATATTATTAAATAAAGCCCACTATAGTAGTTAGATATAATAAATGGGTAATTAGATATAATAAATGTAAGAAGACTTCTTAGAAGGTTCTAATTCTAGAAGATTCTTCCTCTAGAATGTTCTTAGGTGATGGTAACACTATATAAAGGGATTCAAGCAATGTAATGAGGCATGAAGAGAAGTATTGTATTTGAAGCGGTAGCTCAATAGGATGATGCCCCCTCGAAGAGGCAAGTGAACAGGAGAGGATCCCTTCCATAATAGGATCCATTGTATGGTGTTGCCCTACCTCAAAGATTTGATAGTAATAAAGGATATTTTGCATATTGTTCTTCCATATATTTTGTGGTGATTTTGTATTCAGTTCTTTGGTTCTTAACACTATGCCACATAACATTTTCAAATTGTATACAAAATTAAAACATATAAACAAAAACTCTTGTGTGTGTGTGTGTGTGTGTGTGTGTGTGTGTGTGTGTGTGTGTATATATATATCTTAAAACAAACACATACATTCTGCAAATGCACAAATTCATAAAAAATAATAATAATAATACACATGCAACACACACGAGAAAAACCCATAAAAATAAATGCATAAATAATAATGCAGCACGCAATTTAACACACAATTGACACTTATATTAGTAAAAATATCACAAACTTTGTGTGGACCTTCCACTAACCTCACATACATAGAAGACACTGCTCGTCACTCTCAGCAGTGGGTCACCCTCGAGCTGGGACTAAACTCCACCCGGGTTTTGGGATTCCTAACCAGACTGATGTATCTCAGACAATGGGAAAAAAATTGTCATAGGTGCCAACTCAAACTAACATCCTACAGCCCCTCATTCCCCACATGCATGTCCCACCCTAGAAAGTGGGCCCCTTCTCTTCTCAACAGTACTTCGGCTGCCCCACTTCCCTTCTGGGGCTTCAGCAACAAGTCGGACAGAAAGTCTCAGAACCCTGTAACTGCAGTTTGGCACCTTCGGGAAATCAATTCCCAGCAATTCTCTCACCTCAAGAGAATTGCTCACGGTCCTAACAAACCACCTTTTCAGTATCCCACGGTCCTAACAACCCGCCTCTTCAGTCCATCTCCCAATCTAACCAGGCACAGATATAGGTACAGGTACAAGTACAGGTACATGTACATATACATATACATGTACAAGTATGGATACAGGTGTAGGAAGGTACAGAGGAAAACTGAATGAGTGACCAAATGATGATGGAATGAATGGGAAAATGAGTTAAGTCCAAAATATATGTATGCATGATCCCAACTTAACACTTGTCATGTTGAGGACTATTTTGGCCCAGTTGTCCCCATCCTTAGAACTCAAAATAAAATAATTATCCATACTCTATACTTTAAGGAATATTAATATAATATTCCTTTTTTTCTTAATCTCTAGCTTATCCCCTTATCCTTAACTTTTATCCCCCTTTCCCTAACTAGTGGAGTTTAGTCCCCCATACCTTTTTATCGTGGTCGATCTACACGCAACGATGTATTATATTAATGATAAGACATATACAATAATATTCTCACTAGGCTTTAGTGTCTAGACTCTCTGGCGTAATTCAACACATAAGCCTCCTATCTTATAATAACTGGCTCACCAGCCCATAAAACACAACATATACACAAAGGCTTATTGGCCTCAAAATCACGCGCACTTAGTTTGTTGTGCACGCTATCTTGGTTTGTTGTGCAGTACATGTGTGCACTATACCATGGAAGGTGCATGCAAAAATGATGTCAAACAACTCACCAGCTTAAGCACATTTGCAATTACATTTATAGTTGGGGTTTGACCTAGGGGTATTACATTTCCCTCCCCTTATTTATGCATTATCCTTAGTGCAATATATACACATATACAACCAAAATTTCAAAAATCCTTAAATATATGTGGGTATTCTGCCAGCACAACATCTTCATGCTCCCAAGTTGTGTCCTCGAGACTGTACCAGGTCCATTGTACCTTTACAAGTTCTATGGCTCGATTATGGAGTTTGATTTTTTGGTCCAAAATGTGTACCGGACGCACTTGAAAAGAACCTTCTTGCTCCACCTCAATCACTTCCCAATCAATAACTTGATTACCATCAGGTATATATTTCTTAAGAAATGATACATGAAATACATTATGAATGGTCATTGATGTAGGCAAGAAAATCATGTATTGTACATTCCCAATCCTCTCTATGATTTCAAACGGCCCACAATAGCAAGAAGCCAACTTTGAAAAATTTCCCAACTTTAGGAAACTTATGTTGGCCTTGACTTTCAAGAATACACGGTCACCCACTTTAAATTCCCTGTGATTTCTACCCTTATCAACATAGTTTTTCCTCCTGTCTTGAGCAACCTTTAAATTCTATTTTATTTTCAACATTTTCTCTTCCATTTCCCTGATTAATTATTGCCCAACTATTGCTCTATCTGTTGGGTTGTCCCGACTTACCAATGTGTTGCACCTTCTTCCATAAAGTGCCTCAAATGTGATCATCTTTAGAGATTCTTGGTACCCATTGTTATAAGAAAACTCTACTAAGTGTAGGTAGTCTTCCCATCTTGATGTTTTATCCATCACATACATCCTCAACATATCCCCAATCACTTGATTCACCCTCTTTGGTTTCCATCTGATTCTGGATGATAAGATGTACTAAAATTCAAATTTGTTCCAAATCCCTTAAATAAGCCTTTCCAAAAAAAAATTGTAAATTTTGGATCTCTGTCAGACATAATTTTCTTGGGTATACCATGTAATCAAGAAATTTCTCTCATATAAACATCATCAATGTTGCCTACCTTGTGAGTGAGCTTATTGGAATAGAATGGGTAGATTTAGTAAGCTTATCCACCACTACCATAATAGAATCATGATGTTTGTTTGTTCTGGGAAATTTGGTGATGAAATCCATTGTTACAACTTCACATTTCCACTCAGGAATAGGTAATGGTTGTAGAAAACCAACTAGGTGTCTATGCTCAGCCTTTACCTTTTGACACTCTAAACATTTGGCACTAAAATCAACAACTTCTTTCTTCATGCCTGGATAATAATATTGGCTCTTAACAGTTGCAATATTTTTTTGATAACCTGGGTACCCAACATAAGGTACATTATGCATTTCTCTCAATATTATATTCTTCAATTCCTGGGAATTTGGTACATAAATTATGCCCCTATACATGAGAATTCCATCATTTTCTAGCTTATGGTCTTCAATTTTCTGTTGCAAAATACCTTGTTGTAATTTTGTTATTATTTCCATGTATTGAAAATCTGATTTTGCAACCTCTATGATTCTATCTTTCAAATATGATTGGTACATGTTTATGGATGTAGCATGCAACTCATGCACCCTTCTGTTGATTGCATCAACCACCGTGTTCTCTTTTCCTTCGATATGCTTTATATCAAAGTCATATTCATTGGGAAATTCTAACCACCTACTTTGACTAGAATTTAGAGTTGGTTGATGATCTGAAAATAGGGGGCTGACTTTTTTTTCTATGCAAGCACCCTCTACTCCATTAAAATAAACTTCAGGACCTTGCTCAATGTCTTAGTTGTGCAAGAGAAATTATGTGTCAAGTTTAGGCCTCTTTTAGGTGTTTATGTGTGAGGTTTTTAAAAGTTTAAATATGTTGTTTACATAATTACAATAGCAAAATAACTTGCAACAAAATATAACCAACAATAATCACAACAAAAACAACATGGTAAAGGAGTTCACAACCAACTGGGCTCCATCTCCTTGAGCCTCCATCAATGGACTAGGTTCTCTGGGATTAGTTTTTCAAAGATTATTTTACAAGATTCTTCTCAAATCCAATGAATTTACTGACTGTACCATTGGGTTTAGAATACATAAAAAACCCAAAAATGACTAATAGAACTCTGAAAACGGACCATGGCTCATCCGGGCATGACCTCTTCTACATGTGGCCTTGAGCTTCCTTGAGCTTCCTTGTAGAAAAAAAAACATGTAAAGTCCTCAAATGCCTTTGAAACCTGTCCCAATATGTTCAAAGCATAACAATTAGTCAAAAATGACTATTCAGTCACAAAAAATAGACTTGGGCTCATCTGAGCATGACCTCCATCAATGGTGGCCCTAAGCTCCCTAGAGCTTCTTGAAACTTCAATAGTGTAAAAACTGCAATATAAGTCTCCAAATGCCTTTGAAAACTGTTCCAATGGATTCCGAACATCCAAAAACCCCTAGCTGGTATTTTTTGGCACCTCATTTGGCCAAAAAATGAAGAAGTTAGGCCTCCTGCCATTTTTCTCCTTCAAGCTTGTTGTCTCTGGTTCGCCAATTCGCACCTCCTATGTGACTAACCTGAATTCTAGGAATTTCCTATGCCTAAACCCAGCACATGCTCACATGCCCACAAAGTGCACCAAATTTTCGCACTGTTAGCGAACTAAGCCCCCGAATCACGAAGGTGTTGGGCGCATGGGGGCCACGTGGCCACATCCCAACGCATAAAAAGGGCTCTGTTTTCTAGACGGGTTGAGGGCACGACAAGTGTCCAACACATGGATGCGCCAAGTGTCGGCGTATTGATTTCTAGTTGGATGTTTGAAACCGCGCGCCAAATTTTTGTGTTGCAGTCATATGGTATATGCGTATGGGAACTGGGCTGGGGCTAAGCCCCAACTCGGACGGGCCCCAAATGTAACAATGTACAACTTTAAATAAATGGTAAATCATGTATTGTTAAGAAACACATGTGTGGCATGTTGGCATGTCGGCCTTTGCTAAAGATTTGCGCCTATGGTGGGAGGTCTGGGGTTTGAACCCCACAGACTTCATAAATCTTTTACCATAAAAAAAAACATGGTGCCACGTGGCACCACCCAATTGGCTACAAATGCCACATGTCTCAAATATATTCGCCCAATATGTCAAACCAAAACTTGCCATGTTAGCATATGCCAATTCATCATTGACACATCATCTTCCACGTGTGAGTCGTACCCTTCCACATCAGCATGTACGGACTGTACAGTCAGCATTTGTTTTTTACCTGTTGGGAAAATCGAAAAGAATGCAATATCTCATTCATTCGATGTCCCTTTGACCGTGTTCAAATATTTTTGGGTTCGTGACGACGACACCTACGCACATGTTTATTTTGAAGCAATTCTAAAAACTTTGATTTTTGGGCTAAAATTTGACCCTGGCCTAGATTCTAATCAGCTGATCAAATAAATATTTTAGACCATTATGGTCTGTCCTTAGCACAAACCTTTTCCCCATGAGGTAGTGCCTCCACTTCCTCAAGGCATGCACTATGGCTACTAACTCCAAATCATGAGTGCCATAGTGCCTTTCATGTTCCTTTAACTTCCTTGATTCATAGCATACAACAAACTCATTTTGACCGAGGAATTCACCAAGTCCTTATTTACATGCATCTATGCATACAATGAATTATTCATTTGGAGCTGCAATCTTTAAAATTGGAGCACTAGTTAATAACTTCTTCAAGTGTTGAAAATTTACACCCTTCTTTTGCAAGGAAGTGATCAGGTGTGCAATATTTGAGAATCCTTCAATAAATATCTTATAGTACCATGCAATATCCATGAATGATCTGACCTATATCACATTATTTGGCACTGACCATCCTCTAATGGCTTATATCTTCTCAGGATCCACTGCTATCCCTTCCTCTGAAATGATATGTCCCAAATAATGAATTTTATTTTGATAAAATGAGCACTTGCTTAATTTGGCATACAATTGATGCTCTCTTAATACTTGTAATACCATACTCAAGTGTTTTTCATGTTATTCCTCCTATTTAGAATATATAATAATGCCATCTAAAAATACAATGACAAACTTATCTAAGTATTCTTTGAAAATACAATTCATTAAACACATGAAGACATCTAGTGCATTTAATAATCCAAATGGCACCACTGTGAACTCATAATGACCATACCTTTTTCTGAAAGAAGTCTTGTTTACATCTTCTTATTTAATTCTTACCTGATGATAACCTGACCTGAGATCAATCCTGGAGAATAGTGTTGCATCTTTCAACTGATCAAAGAGGTCATTGATCATTGGCAAAGGATACTTATTCTTCACAGTTACTTTGTTCAACTGCCTAAATTCAACGCAAAGTCTCAATGTCCCATCCTTTTTCTTCATAAATAAAACCGGTGCTCCCCAAGGTGACACACTTGGGCATATATACCCCTTCTACAGGAGCTCTTCAAGTTGCATTTGCAATTCCTTCAATTCTTGTGTACTCATCCTGTAGGGAGTCTTGGATACTAGAGGTGCTCCAGGCATCAGATTTATGGAGAAATCAATGTCTCTTTTAGGGGGTAATCCTCGTATTTCCTTAAACACATCTTCAAACTCTTTTAGGACTGCATAACCTTCAATATTTGACACCTTATCTTTAGTTGTTTCTTCCATATGAGCTACAAATATTTGACATCCTTTTTTGTAACATTTCTTCAGCTGCAATGCTGAAATTCTATGAAAATTACTGCTCTGGGAATTGCCTGTATTTTCCTTAGGTTCCCTTCCTCATCCAAGCAAGTAAATGCCTTGTTATGACGTTCTATGATAGCATGATGTTGGTCCAACCAATCCATCCCAATTAGACAGTCATAGGAACCTAAAGGCAATATGTTCAAATATTCCTTAGTGTTCAGTCCATTCATGTCCATAGGACATGACTTAACCCTCTCATTAACTTTTATTTTGGCTCTGGTAGCCAGTTGCACCAAACAAGATTTTCCATGTTTTCTTCTTGGCAATTTCAAACTTTCCACCATCTTAGGATCTATATAACTATGACTAGCTCCTGAATCAATTAAAATAGCAATGGTTTGGTTGTTGATCATACCTTCCACTTCAATCATATGTGGTTGATACTCTGCTTACTTGTTGTCTAGGGCTGCATATATCCTTGGTACACTTCTACCCATGTCCTCCACTATTTCATCTTGTTGTACATTGTGAACAATCCTCACGTTTTCACCTCTGTGAGGACAATCTCTATACATATGATCGCCTTTACAACCCCAACATTGAATAGGTGGCTTCCTTGGCCTTTGAACCCTTGTCTCAATCGTTATGGGTTCTCTAGAAGTTTCCTATCTCTAGGGACTATTTATGAAGAATGGTGTCATAGTCCCCTTCTTCCTCTAATCCATATTGAATTTCTTCTTGTCTTTCCAAGCATTTTGGAAAGTTGGCCTTGCTTTATGCTGATCATATAGGCATTTATCTTTCCTTATGGTCTCCGTCAATGTTTTAGGATCATGATAATGTATTTTGTCACTGATGAATGATGGAAATCCACTCAAATACCTATGAATCTTAATTGTCTCATCCTTGATGAAAGAAACATACTTCAGCAGTTCTAAAAATCGTCTTTCATATTCATCTATGGTCATACTCCCAAGCGTATGTTCAAAGAATTCTTTCATTTTCTTGTCATAGTATCTCTTAGTCAAGTATTTCTTTTCGAAATACTTCTTCAATTCATTCCAATTAACATTTTTCTCTTTAATGTGCTACACCTACACAAGTTGATCCCACCACATGGATGCCTTTCCCTTGAGTTCATAGATGGAAATTATTCCTTCTACATGAGAAGAATAATTATCCAATTGAAAATACTTTCTCATGCCCTGCAACCACGTCTCTGCATATTCATCCTTCTTGTGCTCATCATCAAATGTAGAAGGTTTGATTTTTTTCATTTCTCCTCGTAGATCATCCACCCCAGACCTCTTATGCTTCCTGATAGGGGATGGAATTGAGATGTTGTGTTCTATCCTATTGGAATTCCTCGAGGAGTGATGGTGATTGTTATGAGGAAAATCTCTCTATGGCTAGGGTAAACCACAACAGATGAAATTGACTGCAGAAATCAACTCTCTTCTCAAGTATGTTATATAAAAAAACATGCTAGCAAGACAATATTAAAGGCCTACCTCGTCTAGACGTTCGATGAAGTCCATCGTTGAGCACTTGACCCAAAGCAATAGACTTGCAACTAGTCCTCAACAACCAAGCAAAGAAATCATATGGTGATATTATATAATGTTAGCAAATTCAACAGCATAATCCATTAATAAAAATGACAAATACGTCCATGGAATAATAATTCAATATATTTGCAAGATATCAATTGGACAGGAAAATATTATTTCTATTAATATATGATCAACATAAGTGAAAATGTTACAGACTTCTGTTTTGGCACAATTTGGAACCGAGAAACTAAGTTCCTTATAGCTGGGCCTCCACCACTTCAATCCTCCACCAAAGGCAAGCTCATAAGAGAGAAACAATGAGTTTATAAATCAATAAGGGAAGAGCGTGGGGGATGAACACTGTGTTCATGCATAAAGGACAAAGGGATGCAGACTCAATATGAAGTAAATAATTTCTCCAGAGTAACTTTGCTCTCAAAGTTGAATTCTTTCTCCTTTCCCATACCTCGGAATTGGCCTATTTATATCATTCACAATGGAACTAAAGGGTCGATTCGGAATGTTTCTAGTATATGGAAGGCCAAGGATCATAGATATCTTATCATGACATGGAAAACCAACATTAATTTTCATTTTCTGGCACAAATACTGAAGTACGTGGGTTGTAGTGGAGCAACCTATGTATACGCATGTTGTATAGTGTGCAATATGCGTACATGTGGAAAAATATTTATTTTTAGCTCTGGATTTTATAAATAGGGAAGATAATTCTGCATGGGGAAATGGAAAAAGGCCTTTTGGTCAAGATTTCATAGGGTGAGGCAAATATTGCTATAACATATTCCCCTCAATGTGTGAGGTTAGAGGAGCATATGTGATGGCCGAAATACATTATAAACAACCTAGAAGTGGAGTGGTAGGGAACTAGATGGATGAACTATTTTCTCATTACATTCTGCACTGACTTTGCATACATGGCTGCCAATAAAATTACACTGCAGATCCATGTGAAAATATACAAAACAAGTGTCTGTGGCCATGAATAGGAAAATAAAAATGCGGTTATATGCCAATAGTTGTCATAGTCATGGACAAGGCCCAGTAGAACCAGTCTCAAAACCAATCTGAATATATCTGTATACAATGGAGTACAATCTGATCTCCCATGATCACATAAGTCATATAGGTACTGGTCCAATGAAAAGGAAGCAACAAATCAGGAAAGTTGCGGCCACATAATGATGTCTTCAAGTCTTCTACACAATCCGCCAAAGGTGCAAGTCTACATCATGTGAATAAAGGAGTTGAGGTTGAACAAAATGAGACATCATTTGATTATCGGTCATTGATGTATACCGTTAACAAACGCGAGACGACCTACCGATAATGAAAGTAGATATCAAGGCACCGAGTACATTATTACAAGTGTGAATAAAGGAGTCAATGTCGAACACTTGAAGAATCCATCGATCAGGAGACATTGATGTATTCCCAATTGTCGATGGCAAGAGAGCTTGCCACTAATGACTGCAAGCCCCAAGGTACTCATAGGGCTCTAGGTCCTGTATCCAGAATAAATAAGCTGAAGTTGATGGAAGGAGACTCACTAAAAGGAGAGCATTAAGGCATCTCTCATCAGTCATCATGAGGTACAAATAAGTAGCTTCTTGATTTGGTGGAAATCAAACGAAGAACATGTTCATGAACCAACGACCCTGTGTGTCTTTCGTGTGTGCCAAGTGCAATCAGTACACGAAAAAGACCCTTTGAATAAACGGTAATGATGAAAACTGCTGACAAAGGCGAGGAAACCACTAATAAGGCTAATGGAATCCAAGGCATTGCATGAATCCCAATGTGCGAATAGGCGTCTTGCTTTCAAACATAAGGGAAACCACCTAGTCAATGACCAATGATGAAATGTCGATTGTTGGGTTCAAGGTTACCTACAATTGATGAAAGTAGGGCCAGGTTGCATGATAGGACTACAATAGCATGTGGTTCTAAGAAAAACTGAGGGTATGTCCGTCATTCAAAGTCAAGAGTTATGAAGAGTGGCCGACACAGGTTGATAGACTTCCTTTGAACAAGAGAATGAGACGTATGGAGGACTCTAGTAGCATAGACCCAATGATGAAACCATAATATGCAGGAGGCATAAATAAACTCTCTATAGGGACTGGAAGAGTAACCATTCAGTAGATAAGACTCTGCAACGAGCTCAGCTTCCTAAGGCCATGCTAATACGAGAATTATGATGAAAAATGGAATCAATAACTTTGTTCTATGTTCAAAGGTGACACAACTGCTGCCAATACAATATAATACTCCCTTCCCACCCATCTTTGTTTTTTTTTTCATAGACAAATGAATTCTATGATACAGAGGAGGAAACGAGTGCCGCAAGTAAGAAAAACTAGTTCCAGCAGTGGAACTTACCTATGCTCAATGCAGGGAAATGCATGCAGGAGATGGACACTTGGAGGAATGTTTCCTCCTAGGTATAGGCTATCAAATTGTGAAGGATATAAACAAGGCTCTTCTTGGTTGAGGATGCAAATATTGCTAAGGCAAATAGTTTATAACGCAAAGAGAGAACCGACTATAGGCTCAATACTGCAAGCAAGGGCATGAGATGAAATCACAACTTAATGCCAAAAAGTGTCCTTTTTATGACCTTTAGTCTACTTGGTGTGGAAAAGGAATAAACTTGTGCCAAATAGACATCTTTTCAAACCAATTTACAAGTGTGAAAGAGACAAGTTCACTCGACAATCTTTTCACTTTTTGATAACGAGTTGGAAAATAACTTAACTAAGCCTCATGACCTTTCAAGTCCAATTTAACGACCGTGAAAGGGACAAATCACTCGACAATATTTTCACTTTTTGAAAATGAGTTGGAAAAGAGATTAACTAAGACTCATGACCTTTCAAGTCCAATTTAACGAATGTGAAAGGGACAAATCACTCGACAATATTTTTATTTTTTAGATGAGTCGGAAAAGAGCTTAAATCAAACTCGTGGATGTTGTTCTAAAAAAAATATAATGGGGGAGGCCAAGGATCCTGTGTAGGACTTCTGTGAAAGGTCATCAATGTACCAAGAGCTGACACAAGATTGGGAAAACTCAAAGCTTTCCAAGTCGAGGAGGATAAAATACTTGTAGAGGTTACCTTATATACAATATATTGAAGAATTCCCCTTATATAGAAGGGTGTAGAAGAAGGAAGTCGAGGCTCTACAAGATCACTCCAATCAAAGGAAACCAACCTAGGACTTGGAGGGAGCATACTCGAAGAGAGTGGCATGCTCCCTAGTGAAGAACGTACAAAACTATAAATGCTAAGGACATGGTCGAAGGACGGATCACCCTCCAAAAGAAGAGTGGGATTGACCAAAGATTGCATCGACAATGTCACTTCCTTAGGCTTGTCACTCTCCAAGATAAGAGTGGGATCGGACGAAGATTGCATCAGAATGACCACTTCTTCAACTATTGGTTGAATAAGATGTGATAAAACAAGGTCAAGAGATGCATCAACCCCTAAAGGAAGAGGGGCATCAACCGAATATTGCATCGGCATGAATGGTGTATCAAACAAAGAAGGTTGGGAAGCCAAAGACAACTCAGAACCCAAAGGGCCCATAGGAAAGGACCATGCTTCTTGTACCACAGTAGTAGTAGGGCACAAATGAGTAAGGTGATCTCATTTGCAAAGCCTACAAAGGAACTTGGGCTTACGTCTTACACATCTAGGCTTCTTAATCGAATGAATGCCCCCAACATGACTTGCAGTGGATGGTGACATGCTCCCAGTATGACTTGCATAGGCTAGTAGAAAATCCCTAATATGACTAGTAGAGGTTGGTGATGAATCCCCAACATGACTAGCATAGGTTGGTGATGTATGTGTAGTGTGACTAGCAATGACTAGACTTGTGCCCCCAGCATGACTTGCAGTGGCTAGTTGCTAGTCTTCAACATGACTATCAAAGGTTGTCAAGTCATCTCTAACATGACTAATAGAGGTTGGTCATATAATGCCAATATGTGTCTGACCCTCACAAGATGCAGTCAAGGAAGGTAGGGTCCAAGGATTGTTAAAATACGAAGTGCGGAAAGGAATGGACCTCTCGATCGAAACGGACCTACTGGACATGGCATAAATGTGATGACTTGGTATCGTGAAGTCGAAAGTACCCATAAGGGAAAAATACATTCCGAAATTGATATTCTCAGTTGTCGACTGAGAATTTTCGATCATAGGGATTGATGGTCCAATAGATGCATTAGGAATAGAGTACGCAAAGGATAACTGGTTGATTGTCATGATCTTACCTTCATGAGGAAAACAAAGAGTATGGAAGACAGATGATACAATGGATACCATAGCATAGGTCCAATTGCATCCTAGTAACAAGTTATAATCAATAGATGCATCAACTACCTCGACCTCTACCTCTACTGTCTTCCCATCTAAATGGCCTAGAAAGGCAAGGAGAATACCGTGAGGGCAGAAGGAATGACTGTTATCACTGAAATTTCGTCAGCACATGGCGACAAGAACTCCACATCATCTGCACATAGCGACAAGAACTCTACATCAGCAAAACAGCAATGAAGTCATTCATGGCACTA
>SNQJ01S0084914.1:18250-34456 GCA_010110895.2 Picea sitchensis
ATAATAAATTTTAATTGCAACCATATATCAAAATAGTATAGGTGGGGATTTGAACCTCGAACCTCCTAGATCCCAAATTTTAACAGTTTCCAAAGTTACCAGC
Organism: Picea sitchensis; assembly: GCA_010110895.2. Lineage (NCBI taxonomy): Eukaryota > Viridiplantae > Streptophyta > Pinopsida > Pinales > Pinaceae > Picea > Picea sitchensis. The sequence goes on from SNQJ01S0084914.1 coordinate 18,354, forward strand.
CAGGCTACTAGTTTGCGTTAGTACTTCCACCACTAAAAAATTATTTAAGCTCGCCTTTTTTCCAATGCTGAGGGGGGGCGTGCAACGGTATGATTAGGCACACATTTCAATGCAGACCTTAATGAATTAATTTTAGGTTACAGGCATGGAAACCAAGATGAGTTTTCTAATGAGCTTGGGAGTTCTAGAGTCAGATTGAGGCATGGAGACAGTCATTTTTGGGTAATTCAACGCCAAAAATTCAATGGTGTTGTTTTTTTTACGATTTGAGCAAATATTTTGGAGCTTGATTCCAGAATGAGGTATAGTTATGTATTTCACCAAATTCTTTTGCTGAGTTAATAAAAAGGCCTACCCATTTGAGAGCAGGACCCAGAGACGTAGTCCACCAGGGACAAACTCTGTTAACAAGTTTTGTGCTCAGATTGATTCTTATGTCTCCTTATTATTGAGATTTCCTTCTTTATGGTGCACTTTAATTTATTCTCATTTAATACAATTCTTTAATAAGTCATATCGATGAAAATATCCTAGATCATCTTATCAGAGAGGTTGGTAGTTATCTTAGTCTCTAGGGATCCCTCATCCCCCAGGATTAGATACAAGGTGTTCCATAACTTCTCATAAAGGCGGTCATCTCCCAGGATCTCAGAGAATAATTGAAACTATAGGTTGATTATATTTTGAGACAAGTTCTGGGTTCTTCTCAAATTTACAGGGTTTCGGGGTGGAGGAGGTGAGGAAGGAGCTTGAGCAGTCATGGGTTGCACGGTGAATTTAGCGGGGGTTTTATATTACTTCTAGAGAAGATTCCCCTTCAAATATTTCTACTACATATTTGAAAAATAGATTTTCTTTCAAAGGATCATCCTTGTCATCCTTAGGGGATGGTTTCTGGATCTTGGGACAATTGTCTACATCTGCCCCAGTTTTTTCCCCTCCATGAGTTATGATGTCAACTTTAGGTAACCTTTCTTCAACTTCTCTCCTTCATTCCGAGCCTATGAAATTAACTCCACTTTGACAAGCCCGGTCTTCCCACTTTGTGATCATATCTAGGCACTCTTCAGTTGCTTTGGAATTATTTTTGTAGTGTGAACACCATGGTCATCTCAGATGGGGACAGTCTCTAGCCATATGCCCTTTTTCATCACAATTTTAACATCGACCTAGTCCTCGTCCTCCATTCCTCCCTCCTCTAAATCTACTTACACTGCCACTTCCTCAGCCTCTTCCCGACCCTTGGGGTGTTTCGTTTATCCTTAATGCAGTCTGGTCTAGTCTATTGGAAAGTGCATATAATACCCTATATTGGTTTGTATCATGCGTCTTGGACCCACGAAATTCACAATGTATTGTATTTGGCGTTAGTGAGTACTTCTATAGGATGGGGCAGTGTCTTGGTACATGCCCCTGAATCTGCAATATTTCATAGTATTCGACTATCTGAGTGGGTCGGGCACTTGGAAAAGCATTGTATTGAACTGATGAATGAAATGGAAGAGTTGTTGATACTTGTACAACTCCTCCCATTGGTCTTGTAGGGGTTTGGACTATTCCCCTTATCCGTGAACACTCGGCTGCCAGATGCCCCTCTATGTAGCATCCTGTACACCAAACTTAAGGCCGCGTTGGCTTGAGTAGACTTAATTCCTATATCTTCTCCATGATCACAGATATATATCCTTGGAGATTCGATAGGTGTGAATCTACTAGAGGTTTGGTTATCCTTAGGATTCCTAGGTATTCCTCCATGGCTTCAATCTTCATTGATTATTCCAAAGCCTCTGTCAGTGTGGATATTCTCTATTGCATCAAGAGGATTCAAGTCAAAGGTAGAAACCCTTGGATGTACCATTATGTTTGATGATATTCATAAATTGGTTGTTCCAATATCCCAGTAGAGTCCTTAAACTTTTGGTTGTATTCACATGCAGAATCCCCTTCCCTCTATTGAATCTTTCACAACTCAGAGAGATCTTGTTGTTCTGACTAAGGTAGCTTGAATTGTATAATGAATTTATGATGAATCTGGTCAAGGGTAAAGGCCTTTACTTATACCCCAGGATCAATAGCCTTCATGTACCATTTGAAGGCATGGTCGTTCAAGGTAGTCTAGAATTATAATAACTTATTCACATCCAAGGTCCCTCTAGACCTCTAGATAGCCTCACATAGAAACCAATGTTGTTCTACATCCTCATAAAATTTACCCTAGAATTATGGGTATTGTACGATCAATCCTCTTATGTTTCCATCCATTTTTGGTGTTCTTTTTCCTATCAAAACAAATCATAATGGCCCTGGTTTATATTTACTAGGAGACCCTACTATCCTCCCACTTTTTATGGTTGTGAGTCCTGTTGAACTGACTAAATTTGACAAAATAGGATTTTCATGAGTATGAGGTACTGAGATTAGCAAGGGTATTGAAGGAACCTATGGGATGGGTGACTCAGGGTTGGTTCCACTAACTTCTGGGGGAGTTTATTTGATCTTGGGGGTCTCATTTTCTTGTACTAAAGAAACCTACTTCATTTCATGGTTGAATCCTCCTAGGATCAAGACTAAATATTCTCTATCTTCCACAAGATCCAAATGTCCCTTGTCCTCTCTTGCTTCTACACCCTCCTTATCTCATCTTCTCTCCATGGGACTTATTTATTTCTATGTTTCTCTTTCCTGCAACCTTAGACTGTCCAGTCTTTCTTGTCTTCGCAACTTTTGCAACTCCTTTATATTCCTTTCATCCACTCCTCCAGGTCTGATTTCTTTCTACAACACCTTAGACTGCTTCACTGCTCTCTTTACCTTTCCCTGCCACCATTTCTAAACTATGGTGACTCTCGTCAGGAAGTTCTCACTTCATGTTGTTTTCTCTTCCCCCATCTATCAAAGAACTTGTTCCCCTTCTTAGGTCATGAATCTTCCCCAAAGTTACCCCACCCCAAGCCTATGGGTTTAGGTTACCATCTCATGCGAGGGAACAACTAACATCCCCTCCTCCACCCAAAATACCTTGATCCAAAGGGGAATTTCCCTCAACAATATTCCTCATCCCTCTTTCTTGAATATTTCTTTGGCTCATGAAAAAGACTGGTGGTTATCCTCTGTAAATTCAGTGATATAACCTTCCAAAGACGTGTCAACCCATAAATACACAACTCGAGTGATCTTGTGATCTAGTCAGTGAAGATATTCTACCTTCTTTGTATCCCAAGAACTAATTTATTTTACCTATTCTTTGAATTCAGGTGCTTCTTGTAGACAATCTACCCACTGGAACAACGTTTCTGGGAATTCTACTGAGAAAATATTGTACTAGTCGCTTGATCTTTTCGAGTACAAGACAAGATCTTGAGAAACATCCTAGTTTAGGTTACATAACTCCACTTCTTACAGTATGAATGCATCACACTTACGTTCCCACCATTCCTGAATGTCGAAATTGTGGATCTGTGGAAGCATTCTCCCTACAGGTTCCCTTGTAAAATCAAGGTCCCGATAGCAAAACCATTTTGTGGGTGCAAAGTTGTCAGACCAGGGTCCTCTGTAGGTTACCAAAAAAAGGGTATTGAAGCAGTCTAGTGTGTTGGGATTTCATCTTTCCGAAAGGAAAGAAGTCTCACCCTAACTACAACTAAGACAAAAGAGATAAGGGAAGGGTAAGAAGAATGCTATACAGATCTATAACCCATCGATATTGTTACCATTCTAAAGCAAGATAGATACTCAATTTAGGTCCTTGACACATCACACACTAATACAAAAGAACAGGACTATACATAACATTAAGAAGGGATAATGAAATGCAATTCATAATAGATAGAGCATAATGACATTTCATAGATACAGAAAGTAACATAAACCAGGAACATTTTCAAAATTTAATCTCCATTATTTTTTTGTTATATTAGAAGTCTTTGGACAATAAGAATTCACATTTTTTCATTATACATCTAACCTACTCATTATAAAAGGTCATTAGGTACATCTCTATATAATAATACAGTTGATCACAATGAGTCGAAGATCTTCCCTTCCTAATTACAATCTATATCTGGAGTACAGATCCAGTTCTTGCATCTCCATATCTCTCCCTCACCCATTACAATACAATACAATACTAAAGAGAACATAGAAAAGAGTCACCCAAAAAGAGAATCATCATCAAGAGAATCATCCTTACAATGGGTTCCTTCCAGGGATGATTTTAGGGGCTAAATTTCGCTCATGGGATAATTTTCCAAGGTTTTTCCCAAAAACGGATTCTGTATTCTAAAAATTATTTGACCAAATTCTATAAGATAAAATTATTTTACCTTCAAAATTGCCAAAATTTTATACAAACTATATAAAATCCTTAGAAATTTGTATATTTTTACAAAAATATCGCCAAACATTTATAGTGTGCATATGAACGACTAGTAAGATTCATCAAGGTTTCTACATTTTAAAATAAATTTCCATCCTTAAAATCATCCATGGAACTTCCTTACTTCCTCTTGAGAACCCATCGACCCTCTTTTCTTCTTGATTCTATTGTAAATATATTGGCTCAAAATTGATTCTGCACTGGCTTCAAACTGTATTATGTTTCAATGTCTTTCTGTTGCATGTTTCTCTTGATGATTTTCACAACCTATTTTATCAAAACGAAGGCCCAACAGGTCACCCATCCAATTGAGACTAGAAAATTAGTATGAAATAATACCTATTGGAATATTAATAGGAATACCTGTGAATATAGATGGAGTGCGCAACATCGCTAATTTTGAAGTTATTGAGATTGTGGACAATATTCAACCATACCCAACATTAATGGGAATGGAATGGGCCTTCAATAACCAATCTATCATCAATTTGAAAATGCGGGAGATAATATTTGAAGTAAGAGAACTGAAAGTCACTACGCCATTAGACCCAAAAGAAGGAAGGAGGTACACAGAACCAACAAAGGGAAATGAAATTGATAACATCTACAACATGACTATGAGGATGGATGATTATGTTAACCCCGCCGCACATGACACATTGAGTTGGAGAAGAATCAGTTCATGTACATCGGACTTAGAAGAAGGTCTCAAAAAATGGTAGCAGTGGTTGCATGAAGTTTCAACATGGCAATGCGCAAGCATGACTAGATCAGTACATTGGATTGGAATATAATTGTGCAACCCACCTAAGTACGATGGGTTAAAATATATAATATATATATATATATATATATATATATATATATTCAAGGAATAGGTACTTGACCAATAGAGGCTAATAGCATTAGACATTATATTGAAATCCACCCCAACAAGATGGTGGGAGAAACACAAAGAAAACCTGGAATATTGGCAACAGTGTAGGCGACTAATCCAAATAAGATTCAATACTAAGGGAGATATGATGCAGAAGTATGTCGAGGAAGGACACCCAATAGATCATGTTGCACAATGTGAAAAATCATGGAAATTGATTCCAAGGAAAGAATGGAGAAGCGGGTTCATACATATCATGTATACCATCCCAAAAACCCAACACCTAGAACTGGAGATGTGTAGAGATATAGAAGAATGATATTACATAACTCAAAGTTTCCAGGCAACATTTATCTTTCAGAACGACTTGACCCTCATAAGTACAACACTAAAAGTGATTAAAGAGAAAATATTCTTCGATGAAAAATCAATGGAAGTAATATCTTTATGCGGCACACATAATGCCTCTATGATGGTACAGGAACTATTGGAATGTTACAATGTGACATAGGAACACTAGATGATGAATATCCCCACAACATCCAAGTACCAAAAATAGAAGGGGAATGAATAGTAGAGGACCCAGATCTAGAATCTACAACATATGCACAATCAGTCAAGACATGAAAATCTAATAATAGGATAGAATAATTCCCTAAGTTTGCATAGATAGGAGACTACTGGGATTAGGAAGCCATATAAAATATAACAGATCTATTGTGCTAATACCAACACTTATTCCCTACTACTTTCTCAGAGATGAAAGGGATAGCAGGTGAGCTAGGGGAGATGAGGATTCCACTAAATCCAGATGCTAAACCAGTGAAACAGAGACCCTATAGGTTGAATCTAAGATATAAAGAAAAAGTAAAGGAGGAAATAGACTGCATGCTAAAGGTAGGATTCATTGAACTAGTTGAGGAATTAGAATGGATAAGTCACATGGTAGTACATGAAAAGAAACAAGGGGCATAAGAATCTGCGTTGATTTGAGGAAACTGAATGATGCATGCCTCTGTGATCCATTCCCAACACCATTGACAGATGAAGTACTTAAAAATGTAGGAGGACAAGAATCCTATTCATTCATAGATGGTTTCATAGGCTACCATCAGATAAGAATTACATAGGAAGATAGATACAAAACTACATTTGCGATAGAATGGGGAAGTTTTCAATACATAGTAATTTTGTTTTGGTTAAATAACGCACCTTCGGTATTTTCAAGAGTATTTGTTGCATTGTTTAAGGAGTTTATCACAAGTTTCTGGATGTATACTTGGATGAACATATTTTATTTATCCTATTACGAGATCATGTCTAACTTCTAAGATTGATGTTGGATAATATAGAAAACATCAGATATCCTTAAACCTAAAGAAGTGTATATTTTGTGCATATATTGGAATATTATTGGGACACGTAGTATGAAAACATGGATTGTTTGTTGATCTCACAAATATTGTAGTTATTATGGAATTACAACCACCTACATCAGTCAAATATTTGCGTGTGACATTGGGTCATACAGACTATTACAAGAAATTTATCAAAGGATATGCGCAGATTATAGCCCCAATGGAAAAATTATTGAAAAGCTATGCAAAGTTCCAGTGGAATGACGATTGCTAGAAAGGACTTGACACACTGAAACAAAATTTAGTAATTGTGTCGATATTAATTTTCCCCGACTGGAATAAGGAATTTCATGTTCATGTGGATGCATCATCAATAGCATTGGGTGCAATCTTGTCACATCCAGGTGACCGAGACATAGATCACCCAATTCCTTTTGCAAGTAGGAAACTATCAACAATAGAGAAAAATTATACCACAATAGAATGTGAAGGATTGGCTATGGTCTATGTGATGGAGAAGTTTAGAGACTACTTACTAGGCTTACACTTTAAGATGTACACAGATCATTCATCGTTGACATATCTAGTCAACAATATGGTGTTGGGGGGGAGGATTTGTATATGGATCCTATTATTCTAGGAGTACGGATTCAAAGTTGTAGTAAAACTATGTAAACTCAATGCAGGACCAGATCACTTATTGCACATACTCTCAGGAGAAGAGGAAGGAAAATTGGACGATAGCTTACCAGATGCACAACTATTTTAATTTAAGATGGTGGATGACTACTTTACAGACATTGTACAGTTCTTAAGTACAGGGATGGCACCCTTAGACATGATGTTCACATAGAAAAACAAATTGGTAGTAAAGGATGCAAACTACCAATTAATTACAGGAAGCTTATATAAATTGGGTGCAGATGGAGTACTACAATGTTGCATAGTCAAAAATGAAAGACAAACTATATTAATAGAATCACAGGATGGGATGGCAGGAGGACATTATGCAGGAAAATACACTACACAAAAGGTATTATGCATATGGTTATGGTTGCCTACACTCCATAAGGATGCAAAGGAATACTTTCATACATGCGATGTTTTTCAAAGGGTCTAAAAACCCTCGAGAAGGGACAAGATACCATTAAACCCACAAGTTACATTACAGGCTTTTGATAAGTGGGATATCGACTTCATTGGATGAATAAATCCACTAGAAAGAATATCAGGGGCTCGGTACATCATTACAAAAACATAATATCTAAATCTATGGGTATAAGCCACACCAGTTACAGATTGCAGCGTAGAAACTGCTTCCCACTTTTTGTTCGAAAACATAGTAACCTGATTTGGATGTCCTAGAACATTGATGAGTGATCAAGGGATGAAATTCATCAATAAAATCATATAATCCTTAATCTAAGAGATCCAAATCCACCACCAGAAGAGTACAATGTACCACCCACAAGATAATGGAACAATGGAAGAATTCAACAAAGTCCTAGAGCATGCAATCACAAAAATATAAAATGTGGGAAGAGAGGAATGGGACCTAAGAATCCCTGTGGTATTATGGGAATATAGGAAAAACAACGAAAAGTTGACAGGGAAAACACCTTTCTAGTTGGTATATGGATAATAGGTAGTAATGTTGATGGAGTTTATTATACCAAGCATGTGCGTCACAACTATCACGGATCTGTCAGATTTAGACGCAACACAGGAACAACTATCACAATTGGTACAACTTGAGGAAGATAGATTTTCCACAAGGTTCCATTAATAAGTGAAAAAGGCCTAGGAAAGAGCATTGCATGATAGACACATTAAGTCAAAAAAATTCCAATTATGCGACTTGGTACTACTATATGATAGCAAGTTTATACAACACCTAGGGAAGTTTTGCATGCACTGGTTAGGACAATATGTGATCCAAGAGGTGACAGAGGAAGGTGTTGTGAAGTTGGAATCACTTAATGGAGTAGCACTAAAAGGCATGGTGAATAGAAGTCGACTAAAACTATATCAAGAGGATCGACAAGCAACACGGTAGGAAGAACTGCATAAGAAAAAAGAAAGAAAAAAAAATGAGAATGCACGCATACATAATGACAATGGAAATTGTGGAGGTAGGGAAAACTATTCCAACCATGGAAACCCAATGAAAAAATGGTTAAGTATGTAGTAGTAACTGCACCATCCCACATGGTGAGATAGATATCACGTACGAAAAAGGACAAATCATAAAAACAATAGCTATATCAACACATAATGCCACCATAAGGCCTAGACATAAATCCATCATAAAGACAGGTAGTAAAAGAAAAACATCGTCGATACGCATGACTGAGTGGTAGTAAACGACAAAAATTTACTAGTGGATTTAGCAATAAAACGCCATTAACGCAAGAACCTGTCACGCTACAGGAGTAGGAGATAAGAGGGAAGGCACAAATATTAGTGTAGAAGTGGAAAACAGTGTATAAAAGAAGTTAGGCTTGCCAAACATGGGTTATTGTTACTTATCAGTTACAAGAAGAAGAGGAGAGCACAGAGCTACAGAGAAATACAGAGTTATAACACCTTCCAGAGCCGAGTTAACTACAGCAATGGTGCCACCCAAAGTTGCAGGAGAAGGAACAATGGTCCCAAGAAAGAGTTACACCAAAGTTGTTGCAACCGAACCAGAGATTGAGGAAACACCGGGTACATCCTCATCGGAGCCAAGGTTTCCTCGTGACTACATATCGTTGAGGAAGGATGAAGCCCCACCAGTCACACTGCATAAGACTCTTGATTATACAATGGTGACCCCAAACATTCTAGAGGCAGTCATCATCGATGAAGACATGCTGGGGAGGGTGCCTTAGCTGAAATATGCCAACCATGAAATTATCGATGTGGTGAAGTTCCCTGAACTTGCACCTCACAAATACATGGAACTCAAAATAGATCCACTTACACAACAAAGCATACCATTAATAAAGGTATGGGCTAGAGGATTGGAGTGAGTGGGCCTCCTTAACTTGTTCGACATCCCACACTTTGTCCACAACAATGAATTCAATGCCTGCATCAAAATCCTACTATGTTTCATACATGGGGGGTACATGTGGCTGGATAGCCCAATTTTGATTGATATAACTTGATAGGACGAATCACTAGACTTCCCACCCTGGCGAAAGACCCTGCCATGTTATTTGCAGATAAGAAGATAGAAAGAGCACAGTCAGAAGCTATGTGAGTGAAGTTTTGCATGGTTAGAGGGGTGCACAACATGTATGTGCCAACTATATGAAACCCCACAATTTGAATAACCACACAACTGATAGCATGCAAATTGTTGTGGAAATGCAGGAAGGAACAAGTCCTAGCATGGGTAATAGTCATCGCAGAGTAATGTGTAGAAGGCACTATAATGAGCTAGTCCCCTTTCTTCCTAAACTAGTTCCTACTGGACTCCATTGAATCCCAACATAAGGGGATGGAGTTTCACTACCCTTGGCTCCTGATCTTGATTTCCTTCATAGCATGGGAAGAGCTAGAGGATGCACAGTTCTTAGGGATGATGGGGAAGTTGTGTGTAGCATCCAAATACCAAAATTTATGGTTCTCACCAAACAAAAGGAGGCAGATGGAAAACAATGCAGATTTATTTCTATATGCTAAAATAATTCGATAGAGTATAAAGAACGCATTGTGCATTTCGCCAAATATGGTGGATGCATACGACCCAGTCATGGAATTTCGTGCAGATATGCATTATATGTACATCAAATCTAGGAAGGATCCAAGAGAGGAGTGGTTCCAAACAAAATACAAGATAATCGAATAAGACATCTAGTTGATCATGTTGGATTGGGAACCAGACTAGAAGTTACCAGTAGAAGGGGATGTGATCGCGCAAATGGGGAACACTAAAGTCTCACAACACATAGATGTAGAAATGAACCCTCCAGGTAATGGTGCAGAGGACATCGATCAAGGATATGGCACGGAGTATGAACTATAAACAAGGCCAACAGATCAACCTCCACAACCCTTATCTCAAACAAGAAGGAAATGATAGGATTAGAGCACATGGTAAGTTGCGTTGAAGAAAAAAAAGGCTAAAAAAACACAATTCGTCTATGCACTAAAATATGATGGCATGGACAGAATTGGATAAAAACTAAGTGATTTTCCAGAACAAATCCTCGAAGAGACAACAAATAAATAATAATCATTATATACAAAGGTGCAGGACCAATGCTTGCAACTACAACAATTGTTAGAGACAGTCTGATTGGCACCAGCACTAGGAGCAGGGACAACCCAAGAAGGCATAGCGAAGGAAGCATGGAATTGGGTATCAACACAACTGAGATAAGAGAATAGAGAACTCAATATCCCAGTACAAATAGTCGGGTTACCAAACCTCAAAGTATAGGAGAAGTTGTAAGGACTAAGTCATGTGGACCTCGTTGTCTTCGAGATGCTGATGGAATTATATAGGGATTGCAAACAGGGATCACACAGGAACTATGTCTTCGGGTAGATACCGCCACCAGTGAATTGGAGAAAGAAGTCACCCAGAGGGTGGAACTATAGAAGCAATATACCATTGTGCTACAGTAAAAATGTGAAGTAGAAAAACAGGTGGAGCTCACAGAAAAGGAGAAGAGTGAAGCAGAGGGACAGGAAGAGAAATCTAGGACAGAAAGAAGTGAATCTGAAGGAAAGGCTGAGAAATCCTTAAACGATAAATTTGAGGCTGATGCAAAGGCCACCAAAGCCTTGAATGAAAAGGAAGAAGTCGAACATATGGTGCAAAAATTCCACGCAGTCATCCAAAAATTATACAAGGAGGTCCCAGAAGTACCGATGGTGGTTGAGGCCATAGTAGAGGACCAAGTAGTGAGGATTACTTAGACTATCAAAGGTCTTCACATGAATATCATGGAGCTGAAAGTGTGCAGACCATCATGGATGCAATCAGAATAAAAATCACAAAGGGAAAGGACTACGCAAAAAACAGTAGAAAAGATCAAAAGATTGGAACATGAATGCATAAATATGTGTGACGCAAGCACACGCATTTGGACAGAGCTTACCACCCATCTAGAACTAAAATCATTGGAGGATAGGATAAGGAGTAAATAGGAGAAAATGCAGTAGGCCACTGAACGCATGAACATGTTGGACCCAGTAGAATAAATGTCAATGATATTGGCTAACAGGAAACTGTACAATGCAGTGGAGAAAATGAAGGAAGAATAGAAGAAGGCCATACAAAAGTTGCAACCACTGCAATATGAAACTATCAGGGTATTAGAAGAGTTAGCCACTACACAAAGCACCATGACATTATCAACAAAAGACACCGAAGCCAATATTACTATATAAATCGAATAAATGATGGAGGAGATTATGAACAAGGAAGCAAAAATCATAGCAGTAGTACAAACAACAAAGGACAATCTCCAGAAATTCATTGAGGAATGGTGGAATGTGACACAACAGGCCTAAGTGGTTTGGGATGAGCCACATGTGAGTGTTTGGGGCCTTTTTGGAAAACAATGTTGGATAGAGAACAGTGAGAAAAGATGAGGTACAGAGAGAAAGCACGGGATTAAGAAGATCAAGAGGATCAAGAAAGAAGAGAGAGGAAAGAGAAGAAGATGGGAGACAGGAAGCAACAACTAGCGCAAAATCTAGGAAAACCAGTCGAGCATGAGTTGTATCCAACTCATAATGATTTGTCGCCAGTCGATCATGAGTGGTATCCAACTCATTATGAGTTGGAAAACAAACTTGAGAAAAAGGGATAAATATATAAAAGATCTATGAAGTTCAAGAGAGAATTCTTGCTCGTTTTTGTTGTTGTAGTATATTGTGTGTGTAAAGAAGCTACCAATGTAATAAGATTATTGCATATTGAAAATCCATTGTAATGCAGAGCGCAAGATGAATTCCATAAATATAATAAAGAATCAAACATTTTGTGGATGTAGTCGAGGAGGGGGTGAACAATGGTAAATTTGTGTCTAATTGTACTATCGAATGATTATTCATGTCTATATTGTGTTAACTCTTTCTTTTACTATGGAGGAATGTTGATCTTTGTTGATATTGTTAATATATTAATGAACAATCTCTTTAATTGTATGTTTAACCACTAAGTGATGTGAATATGGACTTATATGCATATAGAATTAAGCAACGAAGTCAGGTTTAGCTAGGATCTAGGGCGTGAAAGGATCTTATAGGTATGACAGAGCGTGCCTCCATTCTTTCCTTCACTGTGGAAAAATATTGGTTCCTATAGTCCCCATGAAGATACCTTGGGTGAGACTTCGCCTGCTTGTAGGTGATGCCAGAAGGGTCGGTATCTGTAGGGTTTTTTTGGACTAATTAACTTGAACCCAGGGTCTTGAACCTACCCACACACGAGCGCCAATAGTCTTGGGCTTGGGTTTGTTTCCTCTGTTGGTGGCCCAAGCTCAAGGACACTATTTTTGTACTCTTTCAGTTCTTAGAAGGTAATAAAAAATTATTATTATATATATATATATATATATATTCTATATATCCTTGAAAAAATAGTAGCACAAATTTATACAAATTTGTTTGAAAAAATCCATTATTTAGATACTAAATGATTTCTAATACAGACATATGCATTATATTTTAGAGAAAAAGTGATGCAAAAATATCAGCCCTCGGGACCGAGATCCGCTCACAGGATCGTTCTCTATCTCTTTCAGCCGAAGCGGCTCCTTTCGATTCCTCGCTGGAATCTGCAATTTATCGATCCACGGGTCCTTTTTCGCAGCTCGCAATCTTGCGAGTTCGCGAGTTGTGGCTCCCGACTCTTCCTCTCCAATCTCATGATACCCAAGATCACGAAATGGGTATAGCTCTTCTTTCGTCAGCGCCCTCTACGGGTGACCATCGACTAAGCTTCACGCAAGCTCCTCTCACTACTCAGCACTTCACATGTTTCAACGTCGAGCCCTCGTTCTCTTACTTCACGAATTCCCAATATGTGAGAGTCAACGAAGTGTTGACCCCTCCCACTAGGTGACATGTGTCCGCTTGTCTATTTTTCGGGCCCACTTTGTGGTTCTGCCATGTGTCCCTCGTGCCCGGCTTTCGGCACTTCGTGACTTCTGATGTTGAAAACAACTCCTTTCAACCTCCGAACCCCGAATGCATGAAATGCGATGGGGTTCCTGATCCAACGATCCTCCCATGACCTAGATCTGATGACTATCCTCGCTCCTCGCGATTTCGCGACTTCGTGACTTGGAGCACCCAACTCTTGGGCTCTCACCCTGCGAACCTCCAAGTTCACGAGATCCCTATATCTCTGCCACCTGTCCTCCTCCGATGGATGGCTGTGATTCTCTCGTGACTTTGCTACTCGCGAAGTCGAAGGACTTCCTTCTCTAAACCCCGATGTTTGAATCCCCGATAGAGAGGATCTCGCGACATGTGTCCTCCTTCCAGTGAACGGCTCAGATTCTTTCACGATTTCATGACTTCGGGACTCTCGGGACAAAAGTCTCGGCCTCTTATCCTCCGATATGCCGAAATGTCAAAATTTCGACACGTTGTCAAAGCAGGTCCCATGATGGAACTTCTCTCCTTTTTGGAGTTCTCGAACTTTGCGACTTTGCGAATCCTGATGCTAAGCCTTCATCTCTTCAACCCACGAAACCCTGAAATACCGAGTTTCGATGTGCTTCACCAATAAATGGCCCACACAAACCCTTTCGCCCATTCGAGACTTTTCCTTTTGCAACCTTGCGAATTTTGAGGCAAGGCTTTCAATTCTCCAACACCCGAAACCCCAAAATGAGATTTCATGAGTATCCAACGACCCCTATTGGTTCAAATAATATGGCTCGATTTCTCCTGATCTTGCACTTAGAAAACCACTCACCGTAACCTTCTTGCTCCTCTGCAAGATCTGACGACTTCCGGGACTTCACGAATCCTCCACGGAGAATTCCGACTGTTCAATGCCTCCTTAACAACTCCTGTGAAATGAACAAGTACACCTTCACAAAACTTATCCACTAGCAAACAATGTCGTTGTGCCTCCTTCCAACACTTCAAGGCACTAGCCCTCTTGACATTTTCTTCGACAGCTTCGAAGATATATCCCTCCTGATCTTGATTGAAAAATCATCAAGTCCTTTGGGGAATATTCCTGCGCACACTCCTTGCGGCAATTCTTCAAATACTTCCAAGTGTTTGAACCACTTTGACTCTATGCACTCCCTGTGACAACAGTCTTTTCAACAAATCCCTCAGGTTGCAAACTCTGAGACTCAACTCAGCCTGCGCACACCTTGCATGGCTCCTGTGCTTAACTTGCACTTCTGCGGGGATGAGAACAATGCTATCCCTTCTGATCTTTTAGAGACGAACTCTGACTACTGTCAACGCACACCTTGAGGACAATTTCACTGCACTCCTTGTAGGAAACCTCTTGCTCAGACAGAGAAACAATTGAAACTCATCCCTTACTCTCCCTCTCTTTAGATTTCAAACATTAAATATGAAATCAAGCATCCACGCATCAAAGCAAATGCATAACAGAGAGTAAACAATCATGAGCATAACATTCAATCATTCATACACAGAAAGTATTTGAACGCCATGATTCTGAATCAAGCTTCATATATTAATCTCAAAACTTTTGTACATGGGTTCTTCTACACAGTTTTGTACTTCTTCTTCTCTATGCTCTCTTGATTGATAATGTTTCTAATGTTACAATAATACAAGTGAGGGTGTCTATATCCGTTTCCCTCTGGCTCCTAAAACTGTCTAATCTAAGAATTCAAAGCTACCTACTTACATTTACTAGCATAAATGCCTCTTAGTCCTTCAGACGAGAGAGGGATGCTTAAGATCTGATTACAATCTACAAGTAAACTCTTTCTTAACTATTACATTTAATTTTGGAGCATCCAACTTCAAAACATTTCAAAAAAATTATCATGTGCCAAAATGAATTGGTGCTTGCCCCACGCTCGCTTGTTGTTGGCGATGCTCCTGCATCATACTCCCTCGCTTGAAACTTTTCATGGGATCCTGTCCATGAGCTCTCGCATGGTCTATCCATGCTTCTGGATCTCTGCTTCATTCTCCCAGTTGGCATCTTCAACTGGATGTCCCTTCCACTTGACTAAGTATTCAAAATATTCCATTCTTCTGGTCCTTTTGCTAACTCTTTTGTCTAGTATGCTTTCCATCTGTGACTTCTCTGCAACTGGCATTTGTTTAGTCCACTGAACCTCTGGTTGTTCATTACATGTTCCTTCTTCCTCAACTTTGTATGGGTACAAATTTGAGACATTGAATATAGGAGAAATTCTGATCCCATCGGGTAATTCAATCTCATAAGCATTTGCCCCAAATTTCTTCAAGACCTTACATGGTCCGATCTTCTTCATCTTCAGTTTGTTATATGTCCCCTTCGGGAACCTTTCCTTTC
>SNQJ01S0084914.1:34466-52534 GCA_010110895.2 Picea sitchensis
TCTCTAGGGTGTATGTGTTCTTCCTCCCATCATGAATCACATTTCTATCATATTGCCACAGTATACCTAGCAATAGATGACAAACATCCATGGGAATAACGTCACAGAGTATTTCATCTTTATACCCTCCTATCTTAAATTCAACTAAACATTGTTTAGTGACATTTACTTGATGTACTTTTTGTAGCCACGAAACTCTGTATGGACTTGGATGTTCAATAGTCTCCAACTCCATATTTTCTACCATCTCTGTAGAAATGAGATTATATGTGCTACCACTATCCAGGATGACCTTGCATACCCTGTCCTTGGTCTTGCAAGCAGTCCAAAAAATTATGTTCCTTTGGACCGAACTCTCCACCTCCTTCTCTGGCATTAAGAGAACTTTTCGCATCATTAGCGATCTTCCACCTTCAGCATCCTCTGCCCCAACATTCCACCTCTGTCCTTCAGCAATGTGAGTTTCACCACCTTCTTTATTTTTGTATGGACACTCATAAGATTTGTGTTTGACCTTTCCACATGTGAAGCATTTCACTACTCCAACTCTTCCTCTTCCTCTACCTCTAGTACGAGGAAAAATGTTTCCATCAGCATACTGACCTCTCTGTTTGGTATGTTGCCCTCTCTGTGAGCTTCCACCTCTCTCAGTTTGAGTCTAAGGTTTCTTCCACTCTTCCTTGGGTTTATGATTTCTATCCTGGGCAACTGATTTGCCTCTGGGCTGACTTCTGCCTTAGCCTCTTTGACCTTGTTTTCGGCTCAGCTTCTCTTCAACTTTTAGAGCCATCTGATAAGCATCTTCCACCATTCGGATGGTCATCATGCTCATCTCATCCTGAATGTCGTATCTTAGACCATTCATATATCTGGCAACATTTTCATCATCGCTTTCCCGATGACCTGCTGTGATGTTCAGCCTGTAGAATTCTTCAGTGTACTCCTTCACTAACATCAGTTTCTATCTCAAATTTTGCATTCTTCGAAATAGAGTAATTTGGTAATCCCTGGGAATGAATTTCGCCTTCATCTTCACGATCATCCTATCCCAACTCTTGATTTTTTTCTTGCCTTTGCAGCGTCTGTCAGCTTGTAGCTCATCCCACCACAATGTTGCATGTCCTTTAAGTCTTGTGATAGCATGTTTGACCTTTTTTTCTTCCTCGACATCTTCATAGTCAAAATATGTGTCCAGAGCTCTAATCCAGTCTAGAAGCTCTTCAGCATCCAGCTTTCCTTCATATACTGGAATATCCATTTTTACTCTAGCACCTCTGTTTTATTTCCATGTCCACAACTCTGGTGCATAGGTCATGTATATCTCTTTCCATGGCTAGATTTGGCACCTGCCTACCCCTTCCTTCTGGCATTTCCCTATCCTCTCACGGATCGGGTGTTTTTCTATCTCTCCTTCTCGGTGGCATGGCTGAGATTTTCTTTCTCGCTTTCCCTATCTGAAGTATGCAAATAGAGTCAAGATCTGATACCACACTGACATAGACATATCGACCCTCGGGACCGAGATCCGCTCATAGGATCGTTCTCTATCTCTTTTAGTTGAAGTAGCTCCTTTTGATTCCTCACTGGAATCTGAAATTTATCGATCCACAGGTCCTTTTTCACAGCTCGCAATCTCGTGAGTTTGCGATTCATGGCTCCCTACTCTTCCTCTCCAATCTCACGATACCCGAGATCATGAAATGGGTATAGCTCTTCTTTCGTCAGCGCCCTCTACGCGTGACCACTGACTAAGCTTCACGCAATCTCCTCTCACTACTCGACACTTCACATGTTTCAACGTCGAACCCTCATGCTCTTACTTCACGAATTCCCGATATGCGAGAGTCAATGAAGTGTTGACCCCTCCCACTAGGTCACATGTGTCCGCCTGTCTATTTCCCGGGCCCACTTTGTGGTTCTGCCACGTGTCCCGCGTGCCTAGATTTTGGCACTTCGTGACTTTTGATGTCGAAAACAAGTCCTTTCAACCTCCAAACCATGAATGCACGAAAGGCGATGGGGTTCCTGATCCAACGGTTCTCCTGTGACCTGTATCCGATGGCTATCCTTGATCCTCGCAATTTCGCGACTTCGCGACTTAGAGAACCCAACTCTTGGGCTCTCACCCTGCGAACCTCCGAGTTCACGAGATCCCTAGATCTCTGTCACCTGTCCTCCTCCGATGGACGGCTATGATTCTCTCACGACTTCACTACTCGTGAAGTCGAAGGACTTCTTTCTCTGAACCCCGATGTCCGAATCCCCGATAGAGAGGATCTCGTGACACATCTCCTCCTTCGAGAAAACGGCTCAGATTCTTTCGTGGTTTCATGACTTTGGGATTCTCGGGAAAAAATTCTCAGCCTCTTATCTTTCGATATGCCGAAATTTCGAAATTTCGACATGTCGTCAAAGCGGGTCCCACAATGGAACTTCCCGCCTTTTTGGAATTCTCAGACTTCATGACCTCGTGAGTCCTAATTCTAAGCCTTCAGCTCTTCAACCCACGAAACCCCAAAATACCGAGTTTCGATGTGCTTCACCAATAACTGGCCCACACAATCCCTTTCACCCCTTCGAGACTTCTCCTTTCGCAACCTCGCGAATCTTGAGGCAAGGCTTTCAGTTCTCCAAATCTTGAAACCCCGAAATGAGATTTCGTGAGTGATCCAACGGCCCCTGTTGGTTCAAATCCTATGTCCTGATTTCTCCTGATCTTGCACTTAGAAAACCACTCACCGTAACCTTCTTTCTCCTCTGCAAGATCTGACGGCTTTCGAGACTTCGCGAATCCTCCACGAAGAATTATGATCGTCCAATGCCTCCTTAACAACTCCTACGAAATGAACAAGTAGGCCTCCATGAAACTTATCCACCAGTAAACTATGTCACTGTGCCTCCTTCCGACACTTCAAGGCACTAGCCCTCTTGAGATTTTCTTCGACAGCTTCGAAGATCCTATCCCTCCTGAGCTTGATTGAAAAATCCTCAAGTCCTTTGGGGAAAATTCCTGTGCGCACTCCTTGCGACAATTCTTCAAATACTTCGAAGTGTTTTAACCTCTTCGACTCTGTGCACTCCCTGCGACAACAGGCTTTCCAACAACTCCCTCAAGTTGCAAACTCTGAGACTCTACTCGGCTTGCACACACCTTGCACAGCTCCTGTGCTTAACTTGCACTTCTGCGGGGATGAGAACAATGCTAACCCTTCTGAGCTTTCAAAGACGAACTCTGACTACTATCAACGTACACTTTGTGGACAATTTCACTACACTCCTTGTAGGAAACCTCTTGCTCAGACAGAGAAACAATTGAAACTCATCCCTTACTCTCCCTCTCTTCATATTCTAGACATTAAATATGAAATCAAACATGCACGCATCAAAGTAAATGCATAATAGAGAGTAAACAATCATGAGCATAACATTCAATCATGCATACAAAGAAAGTATTTGAACGCCATGATTCTGAATCAAGCTTCATATATTAATCTCAGAACTTTTGTACATGGGTTCTTCTACACAGTTTTCTGCTTCTTCTTCTCTATGCTCTCTTGATTGATAATGCTGCTAATGTTACAATAATACAAGGGTGTCTATATCCGTTTCCCTCTAGCTCCTAAAACTGTCTAATCTAAGAATTCAAAGCTACCTACTTACATTTACTAGCATAAATGCCTCTTAGTCCTTCAGACGAGAGCGAGACGCTCAAGGTCTGATTACAATCTACAAGTACGCTCTTTCTTAACTATTACATTTAAGTTTGGCACATCCAACTTCAAAACATTTCAAACAATTTATCATGTGCCAAAATGTGTTGGTGCGTGCCCCACGCTCGCTTGTTGTTGGCGATGCTCCTGCATCAAAAAGTAACATACCACTATTACAAGAACATGGATTTTTTTGAGTTATAATTTTTTTCATAAATTAAAGTTACATATTCCAAAAGATGATTCAATTTCATTTTATTATATCATATTATAATAAGTTGTGTATGTAATTTTAATAATTCATCCTAATAAAAAAAATGATGCTAGCTCTCCAAAATAGAGTTTTTGTGGTTGGTAAACTAACACAAAATAATGAAAAAAAAATCATCAAAATATATTTCTATGTACATTTCTATGTACTCTTGGCTTCAATTTATTGATTGAAAGTAAATGCATTTTGGTAGCAGTAGAAAACTATAATTAAATATTTACAAAATAAATTTAAATTGTTGTCAAAATATATGTTTTTTTTTTTTATATGAGTATTATTTACACATAATTAGAACAATTTGTGTGGATATTGTGAGACTTGGCATAATGATATTTAATTTTATATTTTTATAACAATATTTAATTTTTTATGTTTATTAAAATTAAAGATAATAATTTGAATGACAATTATATTATTAATAAAATGAAGTTGAAATGTTACACATTTTCTATAAATATTAATTTGGTTGAAACAAAGTATTTTCTCATATTTTGAATATTTAAAAGACAAAATAAAAAGAGAAAAATATCCATAATGAATATCCTCATTGAACTAATCCAAGAACACCATGAAACTAACACACTTAAACAGAGTACTAAGTTCTTGTAGATTTAAGATGTGGCTAGAAAGGCACGGGTTGAAGGAGGTTTCTTGTCATAAAACTCTTTATTTCAATGTTGGAAATGTTGTAGCCATCTTGGTATTTGTACCCATGATGGAAAATTTCGTTGATGTCAAAAGTAGGTTACTCGCAACAAATGGGAACATTGTCGTCTAGTTTTAGAAGCTCCCAATTTAATTCTTTAATTACATCACCAATCATGGCGATGATATTATTGAGAGAATCTTCCTCTATTGCTCTAGGATTGTCTTTTATGTAAGAAAAAAGAAAGAAAACAAAATGAGAACACACGCATAAATAATGATAATGGAAATTGTGAAGGTAGGGGGAACTGCACCAACCAAGGAAACCCAATGAAAAAATGTTCAAGTATGAAGTATTAATTGCACCATCCCACACGGCGAGATAGCTATCATGTATGAAAAAGGTTAGATAATAAAAACAATAGTTGTAACAACACATAAAGTCGCCATAAAGGCCAAGTCATAAAGTCATCATAAAGGTCGGGAGTAGAAGGAAAACATCGTCGATACGCATGACTGTGTGGTAGTACATGACAAAAATATACTAGTGGATTTAGCAATAAAACTCCATTAACGCAATAACCTGTCACACTAAGGGCATAGGACATAGGAGGGAAGGCACGAAGATTAGTGCAGAATTGGAAAATAGGGTATAAAAGAAGTCATGCTTTCCAAACATGGGTTATTTTTACTTATTAGTTACAAGAAGAATAGAGAGCACAGAGATAGAGAGAAATATAGAGTTATAACACCTTCCAGGGCCGATTTAACTAGAACAATTGTGCCACCCAAAGCCACAGGAGAAACAACAACAGTAGAAAGAAAGTGTTGCACCATAGCTGTTGCAATCGAACCATAGATTGAGGAAACCTAGGGTACATCCTCATCAGAACTGAGGTTTACTCGCGACTACATACTGCCAAGGAAGGATGAATCCCCACCAGTCACACTGCAGAAGACTCCTAATTATAAGATGGTGACCCCAAACATTCCAGAGGAAATCATCATCGATGAAGACATGCTGGGGAGGGTGGCTCAGCTGAAATATGCCAACCATGACATTAGAAACGTGGTAAAGTTCCTTGAACTTGCAGCTCACGAATACCTAGAACTCAAAATAGATCCACTTACACAATAGAGCATACCATTAGTCAATATCTGGGCCAGAGCATTGGAGTGAGGATGCCTCCTTAACTTGTTCGACATCCCACACTTTGGCCACAACAATGAAGTCAATGCCTGCGTCAAAATCCTACTATGTTGCATACATGTGGGGTACATGTGTCTAGATAGACCAATTTGGATTGATATGCACTTTATAGCACAAATCACTAGACTTCCCACCCTAGCGAAAGACCCTGTCATGTTATTTGCAGAAAAGAAGATAGAAAGATAATAGTCAGAGGCTATGCGAGTGAAGTTTCGCATGGTTAGAGGAGTGTGCATCCTAGATGTGATAACTATATGAAACCCTACAATTTGAATAGCCACACAAATGATAGCATGCAAACTTCTACTGAAATTTAGGAAGGAACAATTCCCAGTATGGATAATAATGTCATAGACAAATGTGTAGAAGGCACTATAATGAGATAGTCCCCTTTCTTCCTAAACCAATTCCTACTGGAATCCATTGAAGCCCAAGATAAGGGGATGGAGTTTCACTAACCCTATCTCCTGATCTTGATTTCATTCACAGCATGGGAAGATATGGAGGATGCACAGTTCTTAGTGATGCAGGAGCATCGCCAGCACATCAAGCGAGCCAACGCAGAAGAGGAAGACAACTGGACAAGCCAGCACAAAATTTTGAAAACACTTTGGTATTGTTACGCAAATCTTTAATGAAGCCATTTATGAAGGCACACTTGTATATTGTAATGGACCTTGAGTGAATAGCTCTCGTCCTTAGGTAGATAGACGACATTTAATACAGTTAATGCTGGTAGATAGGGAATTAATTTTAGATTTGATAGCTTTAGAGCGCAAGAGGGAAATGGGATATAGACACCCTCCTTGTACATTGTAACATTATCAAGGAAGAGAACAGCATGCGGAGAATTGTATGAAGAACACACATGTATAGGCATTTGAATTAATAGAAGAAATCTTTGATTCAAATTCATGGTTTGTAGTGTTTCTCTATGTATTGATGTTATTCTCATGAATGTTTGCTTCCTGTCATGCATTTGCTTTTATATTCTATGTATGTGATTTCATGGTTGAATTGAAGTCTGTAAGGGAGATAGAATGAGTTTCAATTGTTTCTCTAATTGAGATAGAGGATTCCTGCAAGGTGTGCAGTTGAATTGTCTGCAAGGAGTGCGTTGACAGAAGGGTTCAATTAGAGATAGTTTTTGTTCTCATTTCCTTGAAGGTGCAGTTAGGCACAGTGTCATGCAAGGAGTGCGTAGGCCAAGCTAAGTCTCAGAGTTGCGATTCTGAGCAGAGTATCGAAAGAATGCTGCTGCAGTAGTGCGCAGAGTCGAGTGCCTTCGACACTTAAGCGTTGTTGAAGATTTGAGGCAAGGAGTGCATGCAAGGTTTCCTTTTGAAGACTGAAGTTGAGGAAAATCTTAGGATAAATAGGCCTTCGAATTCACTAAAGGTTAAGTGCAGGGAAGCTGCCGTGGAAATTCCAAGAGAAGCGTCATAGGTTGACGAATGGGCGAACGAGTCTTGCGGGGAGACATTTCTTCATTTCACAGAATCATCAAAGGGAGAATGTCTGGAGGTTTAAACCTTAGGAGGGAGTAGGGTCGTCGATCCGAGTCAGAAGGAGTCGTCGGATCTACATGTGGTATCGTGTATTGGGAGTTCGCAAGGTGAAGCTCCAAAATATTACAACGAAGATTGCGATATCGCGATACGCGATACCCCGACAGGATCAGAACCATCCATCAGCGGGGACACGCGTCAAGAGATTCCGAAGAGTCCAATTCAAAGAATCAAAGTTTTCAAAGGTAAGAAACTCTTGCACCTAGGAGTCACGAAACATGATATCCTGACGGTGACGTAACAGTGTGGGACCACGAGAGTGAGTGGAGGACAGGTGGCATAAGGCATCGGGGTTTCGCAGTGAGAAGCGTCGAGATGTTGGAGTCTGCATTCGCGATCCCACGAAGTCCGATATCCCGATAGAACTGACGGGGAGTTGAAGAGACAACTTACGCGTGTGTCAGAGTTTCGGCATATCATGAGTCAGGAGTCGGTAAAGTGAAGTGGTCGATGTCATGAGTTGTGAAACCGCGATAAGGACAGAAGTCTTGATAAGGTGAGAGAAATTCAACATTGACTAAAGCCATCAGGTCTCAGAGATTTGGGAGCCCAGTGATCAATAGAGAACTTGCGAAGTTGCGAGTTCCGATTTCCCGATAAGAGAAGGAGGGAAGTCGCGCGAGGAGAATATGTGGGTGCAGATTTCTCGATAGGGAAATCGAAGAGCCTTGGGGTTCTTCGGGCTGAGAAGAAAGAAGGTCCTGAGGAAGCAGATGTGCCAGTGAGGGTGCGGCAGCACCAGGAGTGGTATCAGAGGGGAATACTTCTTTGCTTTCTGTAGCAGAGAAAGAGAATTCGCCATGCCGCCGAGGAGAGAAAGGAAATCACCTGATCCAGAGGATAGGGAGATGAGAAGAAGAGGCAGGCAGGTAGTCAATCCAGAAATGGAGAGACAGATGAGAGATCTTCAAGCTAGACTTGAGGACATGGAGACAGCTCAAAGACGCACAGTTAGTGCGGGGAATTTTAGCGATTCAGAGGATGAAGTTGAGGCTGAACACGAGGAGGAAGTTGCAGCCAAAGATGCATCAACTGAGCGATTGATCAAAGCTATTACATGGATGGGTGCAAAGGCAAAAATGGACATTCCAGTCTATGAGGGAAATCTGGATGCAGAAGAGCTACTAGATTGGATTAGAGCTCTTGACACCTACTTTGATTATGAAGACGTCGAAGAGGATAATAAAGTCAAGCATGTTGTCATGTGCTTGAAAGGACATGCAACATTGTGGTGGGATGAGCTACAAGCTGATAGACACTGCAAAGGCAAGCAGAAGATAAAGAGTTGGGACAGGATGATCGTGAAGATGAAAGCAAAATTCATCCCGAGAGACTATCAAATTACTCTGTTCAGGAGGATGCAGAACCTGAGATAGAAACTGATGACAATGAAAGAATACACTGAGGAATTATATCGACTGAACATCAGAGCAGGTCATCGGGAGAGTGATGATGAAAAGGTTTCCAGATATATGAATGGTCTGAGGTACGACATTCAGGATGAGTTGAGCATGGTAACCATCCGAACTATGGAGGATTCTTATCAGATGGCTCTGAAAGCTGAGGAGAAGCTGAGCCGTAAGCAAGTTCAGTGAGGGCGAGGCAGGAGTCATCCAAGAGGAAAGGCAGTTGCCCAGGATAAATATCATAAGCCCAAGGAGGAATGGAAGAAACCTCAATGTAAAGTTGAAAGAGGTGGAACCTCACAGTGAGGGCCACATGTTGAACATAGAGGGCAGCATACAGAGAAGAGTGGCGGATATGCTGATAACAACACTATTCCTCATACCAGAGGTAGAGGAAGAGGAAGAGGTGGAGTCATCACATGCTTTACATGTGGAAATAATGGGCACAAGTCTTACGAGTGTCCAGAGAAAAAGAAGGAAGTTGGAGAAGCTCACATCACCGAAGCGCAGAGGCGGGATGTTGAGGCTGAAGATGCAGAAGGTAGAATATCTCTTATGATGCAAAAGGTCCTTTTGAAACCTGAGAAGGAGGTGGAAAGTTCAGTCCAAAGGACCAGACTTTTCAGAACAACTTGCAATACCAAGGATAGGGTGTGCAAGGTGATTGTTGATAGTGGTAGCACGGATAATCTCGTTTCTACAGAGATGGTAGAGAAGCTGGAGCTGGAGACAACTGATCATCCCAGTCGATACAGAGTTTCGTGGCTACAAAAGGGACACCAGGTAACTATTACTAAACAATGCTTGGTTGAATTCAAGATAGGGGGATATAATGATAAAATCTTGTGTGATGTTATTCCCATGGATGTATGTCATTTATTGTTGGGTAGACCATGGAAATATGACAGAAATGTGATTCATGATGGGAGAATGAACACATATACTTTGGAGAAAAATGGGAGAACCCATATGTTGCTTATGATAAAGGATAAGGAGGTGAAGCCGGAAGTAAGCAACACAATACTTCTCATGAGTGGGAAGGAACTTCTTAATGAGGTTAAGAAGAAGGAAGATCCACAATTCTTTGTGGTTAGAAAGCCGAGGATTGTTCTGACTAGCACAAGAGTGGATGATTTACCAGAAGAGGTTCAGGAACTGCTGGAAGAGTTCGCTGACATCATAGTGTACAAATTACCTCGTTCATTGCCACCGATGAGGAGTGTGAGTCATCATATAGACCTCATATCAGGAGCCAGTTTGCCAAATAAAGCCGCATACAGATTGACGCTGCAAGAAAATGAAGAGGTCAAGAAGCAGGTCCAGGAGCTATTGGACAAAGGATTGGTCAGGGAAAGCTTGAGTCCATGTGTTGTTCCGACAATACTCAGTCCAAAGAAGGATGGAGGATGGAGGATGTGTACCGAATCAAGAGCGATCAATAAGATAACCATTAGATACAGATTCCCATTTCCGAGAATGGATGATCTAATGGATTGCCTGAGTGGGGCAAAGTATTTTTCAAAGATAGATTTGAAAAGCGGATACCACCAGATTCGCATGAGGGAAGGCGATGAATGGAAGACAACATTCAAAACCAACGAAGGACTGTATGAATGGCTTGTTATGCCATTTGGTTTGAAAAATGCACCAAGTACCTTTATGAGGTTGATGAATGAAGTCCTGAGGGAATTCATCGGGAAATTTGTCATTGTTTATTTGGATGACATATTGATTTACAGCAAATCAGTGGAAGAACACTTGAAGCATTTGGCTACAGTGATGAAGAAGCTACAGCAGGAGAAGTTGTTGATTAATATGAAGAAGTCCTCATTCATGAAGACATAACTCATTTATTTGGGGTTTGTTATTTCAGCGAATGCGTTGAGGATGGATCTAGACAAGGTGGAAGTGATCAAGAATTGGTCATCACCGAGAAATATTTTTGAGGTGAGAAGTTTTCATGGTTTGGCTAGTTTCTACTGAAAATTCATCAAGAATTTCAGTGGAATTAGCGCAGCAATGATGGATACAGTGAAGAAGCGGCATAAGTCTTTTCACTGGACAACAGAGGCTGAAAAGAGATTCAATCTGTTGAAGCGGAAGATCACGGAATGACCAGTTTTGGTGTTGCCGGATTTCCTGAAAACATTTCAAGTGAAATGTGATGCAAGCGGGTACGCCATAGGAGCGGTCTTGAGTGAGGAAGACAGACCAGTTGCATATTTCAGCGAGAAGCTCGATGAGGCTAAACTGAAATATTCCATGTATGATAAGGAATTCTATGCTATCATACAGGCGCTAAAGAAGTGGAGGCATTACTTGATCCCGAAAGAATTTGTTTTGTACAGTGATAATCATGCATTACAGTTTGTGACTCAACAAGAGAAGTTGAATCAGAAACATGCAAAATGGGTAGAGTATATGCAGAATTTCACATTTGTGATTAAGCATATTTCTGGTACTGCTAACAAAGTGGTTGATGCTTTGAGTAGGAAATGTTTGTTGTTGCAGGAGTTCCGAGTCAAAACATTAGGTTTTGATAATCTCAGGGACATCTACCCAGTAGATGCAGATTTTGCAGAGGCGTATGAAGCAACTGAGAATCCAGTTCTCAGAGACAGAAGCCCTTGGATAGATTATATGATCCAGGAGGGATTGTTGTTCAGAGGCAATCAACTGTGTATTCCGAAATGCTCCATGAGGGATAACTTATTGAAAGAAAAGCACAGTGGAGGCTTAGCAGGGCACTTTGGCCATGACAAAACATTCACGAAGCTGAGAGAATCATACTTTTGGCCAGGAATGCGGTCAGATTTCAAGAGATTTGTTGACAGGTGTCAAATTTTCTATCATTCGAAGGGGAGGAAGCAGAATGTCGGTTTTTATCAGCCATTGCCCATACCGGAGAGGCCATGGGAGGTGATAAGCATGGATTTTGTATTGGGGTTTCCAAGGACGCAAAGAGGTGTTGATTCAATCTTTGTGGTCGTGGACAGGTTTTCTAAGATGGCACATTTTATTCCATGCTAGAAGACCAGCGATGCGACTCACATCGCAAATCTGTTTTTCAAGGAGATCATTCGACTTCATGGATTGCCGAAAAGTATAGTTTCAGACAGAGACACTAAATTTATAGGGCATTTTTGGAGGACCTTATGGAAGAAGCTAGGAACTAACTTGGCGTTTAGTTCAGCTTATCATCCTCAGACGGATGGAAAAACAAAGGTGGTCAACAGAAGCCTAGGAGATTAAGCTTGGTGACGGAGCACCATAGCAGCTGGGATAACATATTGCCACAGGTAGAGTTTTCATACAACGATTCAGTGAATCGGAGTACAGGGAAAAGTCCATTTCAAGTTGTATATGGGATGCAGCCAAGAGGAGTTTTTGAACTGAGGGATTCAGAACAGACTGCCACTAGCAGTGCTAGTGTAGAGGAATTCACTGAGGTGATGAAAGAACTTCATAGCCAGGTGAAGTAGCGACTGTAAGACTCAAGTCATGAGTACAAGCGCAAAGCAGATCAACATCGGAGACAACTTCAGTTTGAAGTTGGTGATCTAGTTCTAGCACACTTAAGGAAGGAAAGGTTCCCGAGAGGAACATACAATAAGTTAAAGATGAAGAAAATCGGGCCATGTAAGGTCTTGAGAAAATTCGGAGAGAATGCTTATGAGATTGAGTTTCCAGATGGCATCGGAATATCTCCGATATTCAATATCACAAATTTATACCCATATAGGGCTGTAGAAGCAGAGACTGCAACTGAGCAACCAATGATCCAGTGGGTGAAGCAGATGCTGATAGCAGAGAAGCCGCAGATGGAATGCATATTGGGCAAGAGAGTGGGTAGGAAGACTAGGCGGAAGCAATACTTCGAGTATCTGGTCAAATGGAAAGGCCACCAAGTGGAAGATGCCAGCTGGGAGACTGAAGAAATGATACAGAAGCATGGACATACCATGCAGGAGCTCATGGACAGGAGCCCATGAAAGTTTTCAAGCCGAGGAGTATGATGCAGGAGCATCGCCAGCACATCAAGCGAGCCAGCGCGGAAGAGGAAGACAGCTGGACAAGCCAGCACAAAATTTTGAAAACACTTTGGGATTGTTGCGCAAATCTTTAATGAAGCCATTTATGAAGGCGCATTTGTATATTGTAATGGTCCTTGAGCGGATAGCTCTCGTCCTTAGGTAGATAGACAACATTTAATATAGTTAATGATGGCAGATAGGGAATTAATTTTAGATTTGATAGCTTTAGAGCGCAAGAGGGAAATGAGATATAGACACCCTCCTTGTACATTGTAACATTATCAAGTAAGAGAAGAGAATGCAGAGAATTGTATGAAGAACACCCATGTACAAGCATTTGAATTAATATAAGAAATCTTTGATTCAAATTCATGGTTTGTGGTGTTTCTCTGTGTATTGATGTTATGCTCATGAATGTTTGCTTCCTGTCATGCATTTTCTTTTATATGCTATGTATGTGATTTCATGGTTGAATTGAAGTATGTAAGGGAGATAGAATGAGTTTCAATTATTTCTCTAATTGAGCCAGAGGATTCCTGCAAGGTGTACAGTCGAATTGTCCGCAAGGAGTGCGTTGACGGAAGGGTTCAATTAGAGATAGTTTTTGTTCTCATGTCCTTGAAGGTGCAGTTAGGCACAGTGCCATGCAAGGAGTGCACAGGCCAAGCTAAGTCTCAAAGTTGCGATTCTGAGCAGAGTATCGAAAGACTGCTGCTGCAGTAGTGCACAGAGTTGAGTTCCTTCGACACTTAAGCGCTGTTGAAGATTTTCCGCAAGGAGTGCGTGCAAGGTTTCCTTCTGGAGACTGAAGTTGAGGAAAAGCTCAGGAGAAATAGGCCTTCGAATTCATTGAAGGTTAAGTGCAGGGAAGCTGTCGTGGAAAGTCCAAGAGAAGCGTCACAGGTTGAAGAACGGGTGAACGAGTCTCGCAGGGAGACATTTCTTCATTTCGCAGAATCATCAAAGGGAGAACGTCCAGAGGTTTAAAGATCAGGAGGGAGAAGAGTCGTCGATCCGAGTCAGAAGGAGTCGTCGGATCTACACGTGGTATTGTGTATCGGGAGTTCGCACGGCAAAGCTCCAAAAGATTGCAACGAAGATTGCGATATCGTGATACGTGATATCCTGACAGGATCAGAACCGTCCATCAGCGGGGATGCGCGTCAAGAGATTTCGAAGAGTCGAATTTGGAGAATCAGAGTTTTCAAAGGTAAGAAACTCTTGCACCTAGGAGTCATGAAACGCGATATCCCGACGGTGACGTAACAGTGTGGGACCATGAGAGTGAGTGGAGGATAGGTGTCATAAGGCAACAGGGTTTCGCAGCGAGAAGCGCCGATACGTTGGAGTCTGGATTCACGATCCCATGAAGTCCGATATCCCGATAGAAGTGACGGGGAGTTGAAGAGACATCTCACGTGTGTGTCGGAGTTTCGGCATATCACGAGTCGAGATTCGGTAAAGTGAAGTGGTCAATGTCGCGAGTTGTGAAACCGCGATAAGGACAGAAGTCCCGATAAGGTGAGAGAAATTCAACGTTGACTAAATCCATCGGGTCTCGGAGATTTGGGAGCCCAGTGATCAACAGAGAACTTGCGAAGCTGCGAGTTATGATTTCCCGATAAGAGAAGGAGGGAAGTCACGCGAGGAGAATCTGTGGGTGCATATTTCCCGATAGGGAAATCGAAGAGCTGTGGGGTTCTTCGGGCCGAGAAGAAAGAAGGTCCTGAGGAAGTGAACGTGCCAGTGAGGGTGCGACAACACTGCTTAGGGATGAGAGGGAATCCATGCGTAGTAGCCAAATACCATAATTCTATTTCTCACCAAACAAAAGGAGGCAGATGGAAAAAAACGTAGATTTCTTTCTCTATGTTGAAAGAATTTGATATAGCATACAGAACGCACTGTTCATGTTTCCAAAGATAGTGGAGGCATACATCCCAGTCATGGAATTTCATGCATATATGCATCATATGTACATCAAATCCAGGAAGGATCCAAGTGAGGAGTGGTTCCAAATGAAATACAAGATAACCGAAGAAGACATCCAGTTGGTCATGCTGGATTAGGAACCAGACTAGAAGCTACCAGTAGAAGGGTATGTGATCACGCAGGGGGGGAACACTAAAGTCACACAACACAGAGATGTATAAATGAACCCTCCAGATAATGGCGTAGAGGACATCGTTCAAGGAAATGGCATGGAGGATGCACCATAAAAAGGGACAACAGATAAACCTCCACCACCCTTACCTCAAACAAGAAGGAAATGACAGGACTAGAGCACATGGTTAGTTGCGCTGAAGAAGGAAAAGGCCCAAAAACCACAAGTCGTATACATATTAAAAAATGATGACATGGAAAGAATTGGATAACAACTAATGGATGTCATGGAAGAAGTCCTTGAAGAGACAACAAATAAATAAGAAGCATTAGAAACGAAGGTGCAGGACCAATTCTTGCGGCTACAAAAATTGTTAGAGACGGACTAATTTGCACCAACGCCAGGAGTAGGGGCAACCCAAGAAGTCATAGCGAAGGAAGCATGGACTGGGGTATCAGCACAACTGAGAGAAGAGTCTAGAGTACTCAAGATCTCAGTACAAACAATCAGTTTACCAAACCCCGAAGTACAGGAGTGTAACACCCTGTTTCCCCCAATCTGTAAATATAACTTTTCTGGTGAGGGACTATGGCAAACTCAAAGTGTGAATGTTTGATTTGGTGGACCTTTGTATAAATGTCGATGAATGTAATTCATGTTATTTTAATAGATAATGGAAATGTTTTATATGACTATTGAAGGGTATTTTCTAAGAGAGACCATGATTTTTAATGGAAAGGTGGTGGAGGGGACCCAGAAGGGTTGCATTAACCTCCACTGAACCAATACTATGTTGGTTTTTAATTGCTCAAGATTAGAACAACCCTCTGACCTGAAATGAATTTCAATCAGGCTGGTAGGTGGGAAGTCCTCCTAAAGAGTTAAGGAGGGGATGGGGCAAACCGCCCATCTGAAGGCTTCCGTACATGACCACGGACTGGGGATCTGAGCCACATGCAATATTGCTAGGAAAGGCAAGAAAGAAAGCGTGGTGGTGGGAAGAGGAGAGTTGCGGAAAAATGCAGAGACGAGAGAAGAAACTCTCAGGTCCAAGGAGGGATTGAAAGAAAAAAGTGAGTTATGATCATAGGGAATGTAGATTGATTCGGGAGAAGTAGAGTAGCCTTCTTCCTTGTCTATTCCTATATAGGGAGAAGGAGAGTAACCTTCATCCCTAACTTCCGTTGCGATGAAAGTAAGAGATTGAATATTAAAGCATCACGGCCTAAGCTCGAGGGTGGTCAGTGATAAATCCAGTGGGAGTGACTGAGCCTATGGTTGGGTGGAAACAAACACCCCTCTCAGTAGTTGCATCACATATTATGGTTCTAATAAGTGTTTCTTTCATGCTTTGTTCTTCAAATGGAAAAAATGAGTGCATTATTATATTTATACACCTGTAAATGGTTTCTGTATTGAATGATTTAGTTTAGAGTATGCATTTTCCCCTTGAGGAATTTTATATCTTCTTAATTTCCCTTATGCTCTAGTTTAATTCCTCAAGAATACTCGACCCATAGAATTTCATTTTCAGCTCAGATTCAAGTGAGTACTCCCCTGATTTTGGAGGTTGAACCCCACAAACACTACCAGGATGGGGTCTATTAAGATCATGAGAGGTCGTGCAAGTATGCACCGAGTCTCTGCAAGGTGGGTAGAGACCAAAACCATATTAGGTCCTAGAGTTAAGGAATGAATGTAAGGAGTGCGTGGAAGAATTCTTCCAAGCATTACGTTCAAGAGAAAGAGTGTAAAACTCTTAAGTCCTTCAGAGCGAACAAAGCTTTGGAAGAATAGTGAGGTTCAAGTATCAAAAGGAGATATAATTTCGTTTAGAAGATGAACGGATGAGGTCCGTTCGGGAGGTCCCAGGGTCTAGAACGACCATTAGAATTGAAGAAGGCGTGCAAGCGTTAACTCCTCGATGCCTTCAGTCTTCGCAAGAACAAATATCGGTAGATTTGCATGGTGGCATGAATAGACTCTCGAAACCTGAAATTGTGACATGATTTGGGCCATAGATCTAAGGATCCATCGAGACCCTCCTTGACCGTCAGATCTGAGTGTGAGGAACAATAGCTATTGGATCTAGGAAAGGTGCATGAGGGTTAAACTCTTTGAATGTATACAGGAGGACATGTGGCGAGAGATCATTATTTCACTGACTTGCGACCCAGGGAAGTCAAAGGGTGGATTTGTTAGAATTCGCGATACGCAAAGTCACAATTTGATCCTAACCGTCCATCCAATAGGATAGGTGTTGAGAGATCATCATTTCGCTGACTCAGTACCCAGGGAAGTTAAAGGGTGTAGTCCTAAGAATTCACGAAACACGAAATCACAATTTGATCTGAACCGTTAAATCATGGGGTGTTGTGAGTCATCGATCTGATGCTCACAAATATCGAGAAATCAAGAATCAGGAGAACAAAGGTGAACCAACCTCCCTATTGGATCATGTTTTCATTGATGTCAATGGCTTTATTGATTGATGTCAAGTGATTGATTGATGTCAAAAGATTTATCGATTGATGATTGATGTAATGTAATATGTATTGTCCTTGATGAGAATGCATAGATGAATATGGATCAATGAGTTGTCATTCATATGATGAATATGAATGAGTTCTCATTGATATGTGATCAACATGAATCAATGTGGTTTCATTGGTATATGATACATTGTTGAAAAAATGTACAGATGACTCATTATTGTCTTATCATGATTGATAAGGTGCACAAATGGATGAACTCCAAAGTGGTCCCCTTATGGTGAAATTCCTCACGGGAATATGCTTTGCGGATTGAGTTATCCTAGAAAAATGTTTGGAGGACCCATGCTTGTATGTGGAATAATGAGATGAAGATCAATGAAGTTGTTGGTGAAACTATTCTAGATGGATATTGCTTTCCATACCATTTCCGGTGGTATGTGGAATGTCACATAAATCTTCACGGTTTGAGAGTTATGGTCCTACGAAGTTAAAGGACCCCCATGTGTTGGCTTGAAGCCCCAAAATGGTCAAAGAAGTCAAAGTGACCTAAAAGAAGAAATCATTATTTAAATGATAAAGTAAAGTGACAAAGTCAAGGTGGATTATTTAAATAATAAAGAGAAGT